>CM052210.1:3354361-3567189 GCA_028454225.1 Lasioglossum leucozonium | reverse complement strand
TACATCACTAAAACCACATCACTTAGAACGCTTTGTACCAGTTTTTTTTGATCATTGTTAAATATATGTTTAAAGTTGTTTTCCATTAAGTGTCGACATTATTCATTTTTCAAATAGGCGTAACTATCCAGTTACGTCGTAGCCCCCGATATCGTCGCGAACGCGCGAACCGGATTTACGACCCGCGAAATTCGAAAGAAGAATTGCGATATTCGGGACGCTTCAGGTACAGTGACTCCCACTAATATTCGGAACTCTTAAAAACACGATAACTTTGTTAATATTGGATCATACAACATGGATTTTTTTTTTTTTGAGAAGTTAGAACAATTGATTTTTTTAAAGAATTTGCGACTGGTCGGAATTGCAGAGAAAATACTGAAAGTTGTATTTGAAAATTTTTTTATAAAATAGGTAATACGTAACTTTTAGTGTTTTCTCTACAATTCCGACCAATTGTCACTTTTTCAAAATTTTTTTTCGCATCATCTAGTAAACTAACTGCTCTAACTTTTAAAAAAAATTCAAATCGTATGGTCGAATATCAAAATAGTTATCGGTTTTTTAAAGGCGTCCGAATATTAATGGAAGTTCACTGTATGTTAACAAGTTTTATTATTTTTTAGATTAATGTTTCTGTAATAGATAAAAACACTGGTGAATTAGTTTCCACTAACGAGTATTGGCAGTTTTAGAAATGTTTAAATAAAGTTGTAACAATAAACAATGATACAGCTGTATTACATTAGAAACAATAAAGTGGTTTTGTATGGTTTTAGTCGGTAGAAGTCTAATTGTTATTTAATCGAATGTATTTCTTTCCATTGCATAAAATCTACAGTCTCGATAATAGCTATCTGTATTATTTATTATCTGTATTATTGAAAATTATTGAAATTATTATTATTTGCATGTAGTATTGAATGAATATATTTCCGTAAATAGATACTCGTACTATGTCTGTGAAGAACCTTTTCTGTACTTAGAGCTGTAATTTATCTGCTTGAAGTTACTTTACCCGTAATATTAAACAATTTATTTGATTTTAGAATATCGCTGTAAAAGTGTGTGTAACATTCCAAGAGACTATGCGAAGTTGAATTCAAACAATTGATATTTATAGAATTGAAAAAATACAAATATTCTGATAAGACTATGGTCAAACTGTCACTGAATGTACTCTTGTTTACAAGATTCTGTGATAACTGTTGACAGAAAGTCTCACGCTGCAATATTTGCATGAGATACTAAGTTCAGTCCACTATCGCTTTCATTGATAAATGCTCTGCAAAATTTGCGATCCTACAGTTATTTATTTTTCCGTGAATATCCGATAAATTTTGTCCGGTAACCTATTGCAAGGTCATTTTTTTATTACTAACTGTTTCGTCGCGACTGCGTGTGTCGCGAATGTTCGAATGTTGCCCGCCAAATTAATTTTGAGCCGGTTCAATGACGTTCGAGCTATCGCAAAGACAATTAGTAGTTATTGTGAACAAATATCACGTTAAAGAATGCGTTTCGTCCCGGACCTGCCTTATACGCTACCGCACGCGAGAGAATATAAAAAGTACGCCGCGGAATTTACCGCGGTTATTCAAATTGCTAGACAATGAAAACAAAACGTCACAGTTATTATAAATATTAGACAAGACAACGGCTCGCGCGTTGTACTTGTCTACCCGAGGACTGTGAAGTGTCACGGCGTTGGAGCGTAGAGCTCAACTGAGTGAACTCGACTTCCAGTCCTGTCGCGATGAGACAGAAAAATCCACTGATTGATTCCTGCCGAAGTTGCATTTCCCAATCAGCACACTCTTGACTGTTTAGGTCTCCTTCCCGTGGCTCTGAATGAGACCTCGGGAAGGAAGAGTGAGATGCATAGATAATTCGGTTGACGACGGGTCTCGGTAATTTGACCCTTCTTAACGGTTGTGGCGGTCCTTCGGAGGGACGAAATTTATGACACTCGAAACTGTAGAAAACCAAACATCTAGCAGATGTCTCGACTAGTCGCCGAGTGCCAATAGTTTGATTGTTCTTAGTCACGAACGTGCCACAAATAATCTCCGAAGGAAATACACGTGAAACACTAACTGTACCACGACCGGTTTTACGGTTTCTATTTTGTAATTGTTGAAATTACTAAAAATTACGAGAATTGCAAATAAATTCAGTACCTTTTGTAGGCAAAATTGGGGGACCAAGGTTAATGGAGGGTGCAGCTGTTAACTAGGGGTCTTAAGGCCCATAAAACACAGCTGCACCCCACATGGGCCCAGGTACGCCCGAAACGAAGACGGGGCAAGCGACACCCCCACACTCCTGTGGGGGAATTCCCGCTTCTCGGGGAAAAGGCCCTGATTGGGTAAGGGAAAGACAACCCCCTCAGGAGAGCAATAATAGGAGCCGCAGCGTCTTTTCCGACGAGAGCGCAGTACAGATTGTGAGGATGAGTTGAGAGAGATTGTTCTTCTGCATCGCGAAGTATTGAGAGTGTTAGCGTCCGTTCGGTTCTCTTAAAACGCCTTGTCATTTTTCAAATATATTAATTCTTTAGCGTTTACGTTGACACAAAATCATTTTCCCGCCCGACATTCGCTACACTTTAATATTTTCCACTCGGTACGGTTCGTGTTACAAGCCACATTGAAAACAATTCACATTGAAAACACATTTTATTCGACATTGCAAACACATTTCACATTGAAAGAAAAACGTTTTGGTAGCTGAAAATATGTTTCTTGTTTAATAATTGTACATTTAGTTCTGCAGTTCGTTTAGCTCTTGATTGTCAACTTGTTGAAACCTCTATAAAATTTGATATTATGTATAATATCGGTACAACGTGTACGCGGTCCGCAGTAATCTGAATTTTTATTGACGCAATTTATTTGATATTTGTCAATTTTCCGTGTTTTCGAATCCGCGCACGAACGCCATAAATGGCGAGAAAAATGGCTGAAATTAATTAAATTATTAATTCCATACCGAAGATTCCACTAGAATAAATTGCATGCATATAAAAGTCAAATTCCTGTGTGCGCAGGTGACTGGACGCGTGCTTGTCACCGTGATCAAAATTAATCGGATTAAAATCGCCATATTTTTCAGCTATTAACGTCTCTCACTCGCCGTTCTCAAACGAACTTCCGGTAACAATGTCGTAATTTAATTCTCGCAGCTTTATTCGGCCCGGCACAATGCGCTACCGAACTTTTTGTGATACCAAATGTTGTAAAATACACTACGAAATCCTGAAAAAACAGTTCTATTCGAACTTATGATGAAACGAATACTGTTTGCGATACTGAGGGGGGGGGGGACTGGCATTCGTCGCGTTAATAAAAGGAAATAAGAATAGAATAGCTGTGCGCTGATTGTTGTAGCGCAAACACAAGTTTTACAGAAATGTTTACATAGCGAGATTAATAAAATCGGCATCTGAAAAGCGGTATTTTTTCGATGGTTCACGTATAAGCCGCATTTTCAGTTGAATGTTGGAATTGAAAGTTGGAATGATTCGTTTTTTAAATGGCTGTTTAGTTATCTTCGTGACACTCGAGTATCGGAAGTATCTTTTCCTTTGCAAAAATTTTCTCCGCAGCTTTGTCAAGGAGTTATTAACCCTTAAGTGGGCGCGCCTATTTTTGTTACATAACTGGGCGCGCGAAGCACTTTGTGCACCATCCTTTAAAACTACGCATGTCACAAATTTTATGTCAAATAAATAACACGTCCATAACTTTAAAGTACCTAACGATAACTGAAAACCATATCGGCTCTAGTGGGATGACACTACAGTCGTAGGTTATGTGGGGGCGTGCCAATCGTAACTAGCAGAAATGAAAATTATACTACATTAAACTTAAGGGTTAACGAAAAACGCGCACCAATCAGAGCTTACAGCGACGAAACGCGTCACGTGATCGAGCGGAAGCGTGGGGAATGGCATCGTAGAAGGGGAAGGTAGAGTGGGGATACAACTTGCTCTGGCCACTCGTTGGTCGAAGTGACAGTAATAGTCTCACTGAACCCATTGTATACACTTATTATCTCGCATTTAACACTAAACCCACCGCTGCCGATTAAAAGACCGGTTTGATATTTTTCATTTTGCAATTGTAGCATCGAAAATTCGTCACAACCCTCGCCGAGGCTAGATTTATGTTTAGGATTTACGATTGTACCTAGAACACGTGTTTTTCAAGAACCGAGCGTGAGGCCCGCGTGGGCCATAAAAGAAAGCGTTTGGGCCGTGGGGAAAGTCCGAAGGTCCGTTGGAAAAGTTAGAGGGGCGAAAGGGCTCACTAAAAAAATACCGATGCGAAAAGGTCAGAGTTGTTTTGCACGTCGAAGCGAGCGGTACGAATGGTGACGAGTCGAAGCTGTACCTTTTATTTAACGCGTGTATTTTTTGCTAATTTAATTTCCATTAAATTGTTATTGTTCCTAATCTCGAATTTATTAAATCCCACACAATTATGGAAATAATGTTGCTTACATGGAAATTGATTCGACAAATTTTTTTATCCAAACACATACTCGGATAAAAATTGTACAAAATCTAAATAAATGGAGCCTTGTCGTTTATATAAGCTAAAACATTTGAATCGCTTTTAGTGCTCGGTAGGTGTAGCGTTAAATGTTAAAGAAAGCGTTTGCTGTAGTTTGAACGCGTGGAGTGTGTGCGCCGGATCAAAGTCTGTTAAGCATTGCAGGGACACAAGGGCGATTTCATTAAAAATTTGTGTCCCGATTGTACGTTACTTGTAAATGCGTCGATTCATCCATTAAGTTAATTCGATAGTCTCGAACTGTGTCTCGATCTAATTTGAGTAGCTGACGTCCGTAGTCGACAGACGTCGTAAAGACGGTTATCAAGGATAGGTATGGAGAGTAAAGTCGCCGGGAATGAAATTGGAACCGACGATGTCGGAGTCCGTGTGAAAAGCAGTGCCATGCATTTACAATCATGTAATTCGTTAATTGCTGTCGGCGCTCGGTACGACATCAAGGTTTTTAATCAGTCAAAACGACGCGAAAGATACTCTGGCTCGAACTAGTAACTATATCACTAGAATTCTTTCAGCTACTTATGGATAAAGTGTTAAACGTAATTAGCGGTTGATTTTCGATATATCGTGCCGTTAGACAGCAGATATTTATGAAAATTCACAATTGTAAGCACTAATTTGCAATAAAGAAAATTGTACGGCAGTTTTTCTTTACATTCCTGTGCTAGAGGTTTTGCTATGCTGATAGTAACATGTATGCGGGTATAAATCTGATAACAATCGTAGTACCACTGCTTTTTACGAGTTAGGAGACGCTGTGAATACATAAAGATCCGCAGTGTACTTATCATGTGAAATCTACCGGTAGTACTATAACGCCCGTCTTTCGAACGAAAGTTACGCTCTAGTACAGCACAGGCTGTTTTTTAGCTCTCATTTTTTTACAGGGCGACAATTGTTCACAATTTTTTTCACACTGATTTAACTTTAACGATTAAGATATGGAAGTATTCACTGCAAGTAGAAAAGGTACGTGATAGTTCAGACATTTGGTGAAGAAATCCGTGAAAGCAATTACAATTTTGCTAAAATGTATTATAAAATTGTATACACCTTAAAAACGTTAATGATCAAAAAATTAAATTTGTTTATAGAAGTTTCAGTTGAGCCAGAAATTGTTTTTGAAGCACATGCATTCAATCGAATAAAAACAACTATCCACTACAAGTAGAAAAAGTACATGATAGTACAGACAATTCGTGAAGAAATCCACGAAAACAAATATAATTTTGCTAAAGTATTAATTAGTTTATTCATATTTAAAAATTATGTACATTTCGAGAATGTTGATCATAAAAATATTGAATTTGTTTATAGAATTTTCTAGTTATTTAAAACTATTCTCCCAAGAATTAACAAGTATCCAATATTTTTACGAAGTGTGAAAACATCATGCATTTGAATAAAAACGAATGGTTCTGATATTTTTTAACTTTGTTAGTACCAAAGTAATTAAGAATGATTTTTCGTTTCCATTCGAAAAATAAATAGTGAAGATTACTTTGCTGACCAATTCGTTGCTTTCTACGTGTTGATATTTGTATGTGTGTCTGGAGAACAAATAAACATGAAAAATAAATATTAATCCAATCGCGGATACGTGGCGCCATCAGAGAGTAAATATCGAGACCTTAGGCCACCTATATCACAGAATTCTTCAAATACTTATTTTCGGTCCCCGGTGCAGTTCTGAATCGGTATTTCATAATACTTCCGCGCCATTTATATTTTAGTGGCTGAAGTGGATGTGAAAGATGGAGGAAAGAAGAGAAATGGTTAAAAAATGAAAAGGAGAGTTTCAGAACTTGGCTAGATATGGGCGTATTTGATGGACTACTAGAACTACCGGTCAGTAACTATGTATCAAAGTGATTGGTTTTTCTTACTTTATCGACATTTAAACGATAAAAATGCTCGTGAGAGATATTACTAACTAAACTTATTTATTCCTATACACGTTATTCGATTTGATACTTTTCGAAAATAAATTGATTATTTAAATTACTGAAAAATGATGCATTCTTAAATACTCACAATATTTACCATAAGTTTTGACTTTAAATATTGTATATGCCTTATGTGATAATAAATTTAAACAAATTTTTAAACAGTTTTTTTATTGTAATAAAGTAATATTTTTGAAAAAAAAGAGTTGATAGTTTTAATCAGATATAGATATAAAAAGAATTTTTTTTAAATTAATAAATAAATGAACTTATACCACTTTCAAAAACAGTTCATATGTGTTCTTAAATTTCTGAACCATTTGTTAATTACCCTATAATACCATCACATACGCGAATTTCCATGCTCATATCAGTAGACTAATAACTTAGAAATGCATAAAATATGTATAAGCATTAATAACAGTTCTATTTTATTTCAACCATAAGGAATATTTTGGTGAACAAAAGAAATTGTTGTTTTACTCTAGTAATCAGAGAAAATAGTAATCTGGGTCAAAACTCGCGTTCCAGTTATTATGTACCTTATCGATCGCGAAAATTCTGTAGGTAACCACGGCTGAAATATTTCGACAGATCTAATAAAACTAGGAGAATATCTTTCCTCGAAAACGGTCGCCATGTTTCTTATTCCTCTTCCGCTTCTCAATCTGGGAAAACTTCATTCTCACAGTTTCATTATTAATAAGTCACCGCGTGCAGACAGGAACTTTCAAACGTGTTCGTATACTGCACACTATGTACAAAATGAAATTACTCATGCTTATTTCAGTTTGCCTCAAAATATTCTTTAATATAGAAGTTCATTTTGATTTTGTTTTCTCAGATACCTTGAAAATTGTTTAATATTTTCATATATAGAATCGTATACAAATAAATAAAAGTAATATATGTTAGTTTTAAGTTATATAAAACATTTGCAATATTATTGCATGCTAAAATGTAATATTACTAGATTAATTTGTTTTTAGAATGAAACTTAAGTTATAAAATCAAATATAATCTATTACTAAATTAATTTGGTTTTAGTATGAAAATATAATGCAACTGCCATACTTTATTAGATTAAAGATTCATTTCTGAGATATAGGCATACTATAGGTGCATTAATTTTTGAAAATAATATCAAATTTCTACACGTATTTCTTTGTAGTGCAATATTGCAGTTTTTGTGCTTTTAAGAGAAAATTGCCCAACTGATGTGAAAATTGTGTACCAATTACATACAGTTAATTACTCGAATAGTTTAGGTCTATTGAAAATTGAACAATTATATTACACAGTTATAAACAGCGCATACGGAAATATTCTCTGACTAATAACAAAATAAAATTTCACTTCGTACATTAATGGTTTCCATGTATTAAAAATAACGAGCTTCCGATTAAATTCTGCTTTAAAGAATTTTATGAAGCATATTTGCATACAGATGGACAATGCAGTGATAATCATTCTCTGAGGTTTTCACTTGTCGAGTTATTGTGCAGCTGATGCTGCAAAGTTTAAGCTGTGTCTTTTTCAAAGATGTTTCATTAACGTTGCAGTTAGCTTAATCAGCGGTGCAGGGAAGCGCTAACGGTGTTCTTTTACTGGCGAAAAACTTTCTTTCATCCGCAGCGGAATGGGCTTTCTAATTAGTGTTTGGTCCTAATCAATTTGCATGATTGTAAAGTAGTATACTCGAGTATCAAAGAATATTAAAATCCTAATATGTATTAACTCTTACGCGGATAAATTACTTGAATCATGCTAATCATTATCTTGCTGTAAGCAGTTTCTATTATGAATTGTATAAATTGCAAAATTTTTGATAATGCTCATAGATGCTGCAAGCATGACGTATTTGTAGAGAAATTGAAACTGGTAATTAAATAATTTAATTCAAGTTTATATATCAAGTACAATAATGCTAGTAATATAATTACTAATGCTAGTAATAGTACAATAATACAGTAATGCTCCAATTATTATCGATTTCCTTATATTATTCTCCTGCTAAAAATGATCAACAACTTCGGATTTCGTTAAAACCTATTTCCTGAAAACTTCACAGAGAACTTAATTGTTGTCAACAATTGAACAATAATTTCAGTGTCAATTAAATCTGTAATTATTATCGTTACAGTCCCGGTGTCAGAGCAAGAAATTACAAAATGACGTGGGACGAATTACTACATCGGCGATGATTGTTTATTAAAATATCTTCACCACCCTCTCACTGCTTTTGTATTTACCGTGAAATCGTATATGTAACGCATTCCGCGTGCTTCGCGTTCCACGATTTCTCTCGACGAAAGCAAAATTTTTCGCAACGCTTGCAACGGAAAGAATTCTTTATCTGCGCGAGACTTTCTCTCTCTCTCTCTCTCTCTTCCTTCCTTCCCATTCTCTTTTCTCTGTTTCTCCCGGCCTGTGCATCCGATATGATATGCTCTCGAATACAATTCTCTTCAAACGAACAGAAGGATCTTCTCTGAGAAAGAAGTACCCTTTACGTTCAATCTACCAGCCAAATTTATAACTTTGTGACGTACCGAGAATAATGGGAGAGAGGCAAAGCATCGACGAATTTTATTCCGATCTGTTTTTTCTTTCAAGCTTATCTTCAATGATTTAGTCAGCGAGGGAATACTCGAGAATATCGTTGTTGTATATACAATACAATTGCGTAAGTACAATTGAAATCACTCTAAAGCGCTTCATAAAAGGTTCTCATAATTAAATCGCTTGTTCCCGTTGCAGGTGCACAGCTTCGCGATATTTCGTTTGCTAGTTTGGAAAGTTAGCTGAGCGAAAGCTCTTCAATTTTGTTGCAAACAACGAGTCGATCAAATATTTGACCACTTTCCACGCGAATTGTCGTTCCCCGCTACTAGAAGCAACGAAATTGAAACAGTTTTTCTGTTTATTGTTTTTGAGAAGAGAATTCTGATAGGAAAATCCATTCGGGTGGACCGATGAAGGAAACAATAAGGGCAGGTTTAATAACAGGAAAAATCTTAAAAACATTAACTCGCAGTACTCGTGTTCTATTATCGAATTTGTATTCTATTGTATTCTATTTGTATTCTATTCACTAATTCCTATTATCGAATTTGTATTCTAATTATATAATTCAATTTAACTATAAGTTGCATTTACAAGTGTAACCACAACTTAAGTTGCACTGTAGGTAATTATGTATTTAAACATCATTCCCTTCAGGAAGTAATTAATTCTAAATACCTGTTTAGTTTAATCTAGGCAGATTGGTAAATTTACTTTACCATATAAAATCGGTTTTATTTATAATATTATACATCACATGTTTGAAAACATTCATTTTATTAATTGAATATTCATTATTGAGATAATGTTCATGAAATTTTGCTTACTTCATTATTGTAACGTGTTATCGTGCGACAGAATTTAATGCAGAAAGTAAAATTTGATTTAACAAATTCAAAACTCTTTCGGCAGGTACAGTATGTATGTACAGCATGCAAATATTTGACGAGTCTAAAAAGTTCTACGAAAAATTAAATACCTACAGTATAAATTTTTTATTTGTTCAATATTTGTTCGGTCAGTTTTCCCAAGTTTTTTGTAATACTGTTGGAACTTAGCTTTCGGTTTTTGTTTTGTTGCCTGAAGCAACTCAGGATTGTACTTTTTTAGCGATTCTTCCAATCTGGAAAACAGAAAAATTCGTATGTCGTTCCGTCGAACGGATACGTAACTTACGGGGAAAGGTTAGTGAAATTTTTGATTAAAAAATCACTGTTTTATGGAACAAACATGAGAAAAACCAATTCGGGTGTGACTATTTTAAAGTGGGCGACATACCTCCCGTTCAGAGCTGTATAAAACGACAAAAAAAAATCGTACATCAATTTGTAAGGTGTCGTTGCAACGAGAAAACATCACTCTTGAAATTTGTGATGATTTCAGTCAAGAAAAAAATCTTTCAATGTTTTCACAGATGTTTGAATGCGTAGCACTTTTGCATTAGTTTTGCATGCATTGCTTTCAAGGAGGTGTAACATTTTTGAGACACCTTGTATGTTTTGTGTCCCAGTGTGAGTAGGAATACATATAAGAAACAGTGCTCTCATTTCTCGCTAATGAGATCTCGGATATTGTGAATAATCCCAGAGAAATGATCGCGAGGGTAGACAGCAGCGAGACATCGATGAGGACTTGTTCGATGGAGGGAGAGCGTTCTGTGCAGCAGGAATAAGGTAATTTCATGGATGAGCCTCGGTCTCCAGGCAGCACGCCAGACTACAACTGTAGATTGGTATCAAGACACATCGGCGAGGATCCCGGAGGGGGCTAATGTACAGCAAGTATATTCGTTAACTCGATTAGCCTTAATTAAGCGCCGGAGCTTATTTCGATCTGCCGGTTAATCGGGTCGTCTGTGCCGCATGGAGAGCTGGTCGTGACTTTGAAATAGACTCGAGATGCGGTTTCCATCGTGCGCCTTTGCCGAGCTTTCAGATCAAGAAGGACGACGACATTATGGAGAAACAGACGGGGAGTTCGAGAATCGAGGATCCACGGTTCAACGGCGCACCGAAATTACAACTTAATTAATTGCAGTTCGGACCTCGGAGGATCAAACGAAAATCAACAATGAAGGAATCCCTAGATTGTCGATATTAGACGTCGGCTGAATGTCTATCCGCAGCGATGCGTATTGCAATTTTCATTTGATATTACACTGTTATGAACGTGGTCGCATCTTTCTGATCGTCTCGCTTGTTCCAATCCGTTTTTAGTTCGGGTTGGGTCGGGACCCGAAAATTTATAATTCGACGATGCGAAATAAAAATTTTCTACCTGAATTGCGACAAACTGGAGCGAAGTAGGCATTTAGTTTCCTTCTTAATATGTTTAATAAGGTGAAAATAATATAATAGTATTTTAAAGTTCTTCTAATGTTTTTACTGTTTTAAAAATTACACCTACTCATTTTTGTCATAAACGCATAAAATCAACTGTCTATTTATAATGTTCGGGTACTGAAATGTACCGACCCGCCCCGATTTCGACTTCAGCTACCCGAGTATCACAAATTTTCGGATCCCGACCCGACCCGAGACTCGAGACCCGTCCACCCCTAGTTTTTAATGTCTCTTTGTCCCCTAATAAACGTTGCTCCTGATTATTAGACTCCCTTTACATTGCTATTTACAATTTAGTAATTTTATTAGTGGAAATTTGTAGGTATTTTACAAAATTGTTCTTCGTCTTACTTATTAGGTTGTTGCATATCAATATGCATGCAAATTATAATGCAGTTTGAGCAAGGAGTACTATTACAGTCTACAGGTTTATTATACGTTCAAAGCTAATCCTTGAGATTCTATCTTCAATATTAATCCAAATTTCTAATTTTATTATTAAATAAATTTTATGCGGTGTGTATTCTGCTTTGATAGCATTATGTGGTTTTCGGTAAAAATATGGTGATTAATAAACATATTATTCGTCGATGGTAAAACAAACTACGGAATGAAGATGACAATCTTGTAAATGAAGAACGCGAACGACCAGAAAACTCGTTTCCAAAAAAAGAAACTTGTAATTCATTGGTAGAATACGTTGATTTCACTTACTTTGATCAATAAATTGAATGTTATTGTTAAAAATCAGATATTTCATATGCAACAACCTAATATCTTCTACCATCTACAACAAATAAAATTGGCATAAGAGAAACTTCGCCATAATCAACGTAAACACGACACGAAAAATTTTCGACAGGAGGTAGCAAACACAAATGACTGTCAGAAGTCATTAAATATTATTTATTAATATTAATTAATTAATAAGGATCCTTATTTTTTGAGATAAATTCAAAAATATCGTCAAAAATTGGTGCAAAAATGGTGTCTCTCCGTCTTTAATGATCGTTTAAATATGTTTAAACGATCATAATGTATTAATATTGGATATCACTGTATTCAGGAAAGTCTAAGGAACTTTTTGCTGTAAAGACCAATTCAATATCTTTTATAATAACATCACAATATTTGTTCAAAGTTGAAAAATAGGTCTTTTCTTCAAACTCAAATTTCTCAAAAACTGTGCGTCTAGAAGAAAAATTAAGACTATATTCGGAATCAGCGCAAAAAACTCTATAAGAATTTCATAGTGAGAATCAAAATCCTAAAAAAAAAGTTGAAATTTGTTGGACAGTGTTATCGACGCCGGAAACAATAATATCTGAAAAACGTCATCGTTTCATAGCAGTTAAAACAGTCCATCAGCGCCGCTTCGTTTGGTTGGATCGGTACCAAAATGATCATTTCCTTTGAAATATTCGGATGATCGGTGACTTATACTTGGAGGTGACGTAACCGGCCGGGCTCGGCTAAGGAAATGGAGAACGTCTAAAGAGAGGAAGTCAGAGATTTTATTAGATGTTCCGGACGGAACGTATTTAACCGAAAATGAATAAATTATTCACGGGTTCGTAGCTGTTCCTCATCGATACCAATTTCCAGATCTCGCGCTGGCTCGGAGCCGAGACTCGCCGACGAGGAGTACTGGCTTCGCCGAATTCGCTACGCATTACCTACTACGGTGCGCGCCGCGTTTGTGCCGTATAGGCTCTTATCGATAATTTAATGGCGGCTCTGAGCTCTCCGATTATTTCGGCCGCGGCGTCGCTGAAATATGCAAGAGACGAGCTGCCTTGCCGGATGGAATGGCGGATGGCGGATGGCGGATGGCGGATGGCGGATGGAGGATGGCGGATAGCGGATGGCGAAGCCAGTGTTCTCGCGATACCGAGCCCGAAACGCGGTTCCAGCTTCCCGCGAGTACTAATATGTCGTCTGGACCACCGGCATCGCGTTCCCTTCTCTATCTTGCAACATTTACCCGGGCGCCATCCATCAGCCATGCAATTCGAAGTGGCGGGAAAGTCGACGCGGCACGGCGCGCGCGACGACCCCGGCAAAAATTAATTGAACATAGATCACATTTTACGAGGATGCGGATTAAATTGCTCGCCATTAACCCTCTGCGGTCTGTGTCTCCCGCGCGATAGACTGCTGCCAGCACTGACTTATTTCGCCGCCCCGTATGCACTCGAGTGTTTCAAACTGCGCCCAACGGCCGACTCCATTTTTATTACAACAGCTGTCACTGGTCACGGAAATCGATGGAACTTTGGCTAGATTTTCCTCGGGCAGTTTTTTCCTTTTTTTTTTCGTTTACTTCTCATTCGATCCTGCACGCTCGAAGCGTTGTTAGAATAGCGATCCGTACACAAGGTTATGTTTCTTCCGGGAACTAGATAACATTTTTTTAGAGATCGACCAAAGGAATTCAGCTTTGACGTGTTATGAAAATTTTGGAGAAATCGTGTTTAGTCTGAATTACGAGGAAAATTGCTGACAACTTTTTTATTTAGGCTTGTAACGAATATTTAAACAATTTATAAACTGTGCTTTACAGATTCACATAAATTACGTACTTGCTGAAAATTTCGCGAAAATTGGTCAATTGCTTTGCGAGTTTTAGAGATTAAAAATTTTAAATTTTGGAAGCTTGGATTACCTCAAGGTCATTTAAAAAACGTATGCTGAACTTGTCATTTTCTGTACTTTCATAATATCAAAACAAGACAACATTTTTTTGTCACAGTGACATTCTATGTAGAAAACGAGGATAAAATCCCTGTATATGTATACAGGTATACTGGTGATTAAACATCGTCTTAATTATTTTTAACGCGATATTTAGATTAATTCCACATTATCCAGCTCTATTTAAATATCATCGCGAGCAAGCGTAACCGGATTTAAAACCCGGCGTAATTCGGTATACGAATTACGGCGTTTGAGGATGCAACGTAAAAGTTTATTTTCGAGATAAAATTACGCTTAATACATGAGTAGACTGCGGATTTTACGCATTTATGGCGAAAACGAGTTGGCGAAATTTAAAACTGTAAAGAAATTAAATGAGTCTAACGACATCGATATATCGTTTTCAATTTATTAAGATCATTAAAGCAAACAGAACAAATAATAATCAATAAAATTTCATTTTATTTTCGATTCAGTGAACCAACTAATAACGAACATTGAATTTTACTTGATTCTCATTTCTGTAATTGAAGAGCTCAGAAGCCAATACAGTGTAGATTGAATTTTCTCTGCGAACGACATACGTGGTTTGGGAAATTCTTTATTGTCAAAAGTTTCAGTTGTTAAAGCAATGAAGCCAACATTTTCAAACGTAAATTGTGGGCAGCTATACTAACGTTGATCACTGAGTGGCTAGACAAAAGTATTCATTGGCCAATCAGTGTAAGTTAAATAAATATGAATAACAAATAAATATATAAATGTACACTGAATTTATTATCAAATAAGTAATTATTAGACAGCGGATTTTACGCATTTATGACAAAAATTAGTAAGTGCAATTTAAGATAGTAAAAATATTAATTAATATTATGTAACATATTAGGAAGTATTTTAATGATTACAAATATTATTTAACATATTGAGAAAGAAAATAAATTTCTATTTCACACGAGTTTAGGGCAATTCAGGTAGACAATTTTTATTTTGCATAAAGATCCTATTAATTATACACCGTCTTACGTATACAATATTGACACTACAAGTACAATAAGTGAAAGAACTATCACGTTTCTCATTAGAAAATGGCACTGTTTCTGCAAGTGTATCAAAATATTTATCTACTAATAAACAAATTTCGACTATCCTATCATAACAGAAATGTTTCCATCATATAATTTCTCTGATCTACCGAGAACCGCTTCAGTAGACTCTTTTTCAGCTCCCAATAATACATAGCGCGCGCATAATGCGTTAATAAATACAAATCTTTTAAATCTTTCCGTGACGTATCGACAACTAAGCTTTGAAAAGTTTAATCATCTCAGCGTCCATGCTCGAAAGTCCCATGATTTCCTAAGAAGTTTGTCGGCTTAAAGAAAACGTGTATCGGACGAACGTTCAACGAAACGTTCACGAGCATCGTGAATTGGAAGAGTTGTCGGCAGCGGAGATCGTTTGCGCAAGACCGAGGCACAGAGACCGCGGTGTTTACCTCGCGGAGCAACGTGTCCAGGGACTCGAACAGGTAGCAACGATACGATCGCGAGGATTTGTCACCCCAGGTGCAGCGACTGTACGGTTTCCACGGCAAGATGGCGACATCGCGGCACGCGCGATGCCGGACTGCGAAGATCGTATCCGGCCAGGTGAATCGTATTATTACACGTTGCTGCGATCACGATCGTGGCGGGTCGCGTCGGCGACACCTGCGAATAAATTCTAAGGATTCCTCGTGGGACTTAGGACATAGGTCACATTTTGGGATTGGCTAGACCAAGCGTATTTCACCCGCCTCCCGCCGTTAAACTATGTCTTGGCGATTTGTTTTCGGAGGCCAGTAAAATGTCTTCGCACCGGCGCCAAAATTTTTTCTTCCAAATTTGTCCATGCTCGAAAAAGCATCTGTCGGATTACAGACGGTTCTAGCAGCGCGGAGCAGGATGACCGGATTCCTTCGGCTTTAAATAAACGCGATCGATCTCTTCGAATTCTTCAGGCGACGTCGTGCCAATTTATACATCGTCTTCGAATTACCTTCCACCGGTTCGAATTATATTGCGCGCACGTATTTATTTGCATTGCTGATACGAGCCGGCCACTTTTAGCGATCCTCCGTACGAATCTCGTTGCGACAAATATCCCCGGAGCTCGCACAAAAAAAGCATCGGGACGAGCCGATGCGATGGGAGCCGCAGGAAAAAGGCACGGACGATAAAGGAGCCAGCCAACTTGTACGTAGAACGACTTTACATGGGAAATATATATATATATATATATATACACATATATATATATATATATGTATTTATTTCTCTTTCCCGTTTCTGTTGCCGACTTTCGTGGAAACTGAGATCCGTAGGAAAGTCCCCGTGCACCGTGATTCCCGGAAAATAAGTAAATTCCATAAGTCATTTACTACTTCTAGCATTGAGCTGACTTCAATATGCCTCGCTTTTCTCAATGTTCAACAGATTTCAATATCTAAAGTCGACTTCGATTTGCGTAACGCTTCGCAGGGCGAGTCTTGCAGTAATTCAATGTCTCCGACTTCTCGCAAAGCACGTGGCCTGTTATTTCAATACGACAGATACGTCTGAGACTCTAAAAATATTTTTTGGAAATTTTGTTGCCTTTTAGATGGTTCATTATACAATTCGGTTTTCAAACGACGTTAAAAACGAGAGCATGGCTCAGCGGAGACTTTCGAAGCCACTTTCAGATTGGTCCGTGTGTTTCGTTAATAATTCCTTAATGAAGCCGCGGAGAACATTTAAGCAAAGGATAAATTTACTTGTCCTTGGGAATCGCCTCTTTCAAACAAGTACGACATCTTTGGAAGAACCTGTAGAATTTAAAAGGTCAAGAGAACTAATAATAACGTGACACAGAAAGTTAATAGTTCGCAGATGGAAGATTTATATTTAGTTAGATTAAATCATTTGATTCAATATAAAGGTTAAATGTGAGGGAAATAGTTAAAATACAAAGGTGTCTTAAAATGTGTTTAGTAATCGATTCCCTTGGAATGTTCTAATTATATTACAATAATACGATTCTTAATAATAAACTTGATGATCATAATAATAGATAATTAATAATAATATACATAGATATTAATAATAATATACATACAATAAAATAAAGTTGATTGTACTCACATGTATCTTTATTAGGACCTTATGTTTTGACCAAAAAATTTTTTTTAAAAAGTTAAGTGTTTTGTTTCGAATCGGAAAACAGACCAGCCGTACTCCACTCAATGACGATTGACGCATCGCAGATCCACACTCAGCGGAAAGGCGACACCAGTTTCGGGGAAAGATCCTTGAACAAAGGATCTTTGTGCAGCGTCTTACGAGACTTTCGTGAGAAAATGTAATCACAGGGTCGGTGGGCGTTGCACAATTTTAGGATTACACCCCGACCTGGTGATTCGTCCCCTGCTTATCCCTACCAGGGAAATGATCTTTTTCCTAGCCATGGTAGGGATTTGCAGGAAAATCAGAACCAGTCTATCAACAATACTCAACCGGATAACATCTTTTAACTTTGACCGGTCCAACAAGAACGTTAGAACGTTTCTTACATTTTAGAACTTTTGGACGCATTAGACTTTTTACGAACTAGAGCGTTAATTGCCTTAGGACCAGCGGCAACCGTAATTAGGACAACGCTCGAAACAGTGACAAGTGTGAAGAAAATGATCTGGAAAAAATTTAGGGCCAATTGGATCATGGGAACCTGACGCGCATTAAATTTGAAAATTTCGAGTTTTTTGTAATTCAAAGAATTCATAATTTTCAAATTTGTTGCGCGTCTGGTTCTCACGATCCAGTCGGCCCAAAATTTTCTCCAGATCTTTTCATTATCATTAATACTTATCACAATCCTGGGAGTGAGAATCTTGCAAAATAATTTTCGTCAAGTGTAGCTAAGGCTCACCCTAATAGCTATTGTATAGAAGTGTTTCGCGCGGCGGGCATGTTGTACCGTCCCGGAGCGGAAGCGGAAACAGCATCGATCCTCGAGGATCGCGAGTCGTTCGACAAACGCGACAATTTCAATTCCTCGGTGGAAAAACTTTCGGCCCGCCACTCGATTAACTGCGCAAATTAACAACAGACTTCGCCGGGGATCAGTTTTCCTGAAATTGAGGCGGACGGGTTGTCAGCGTATAGTCGACCGACCGATCGTGAAAGAAAGAGAGAGGGGTAGGGGTGGGGGGGGTGGGTGAAGAAGGGTCCTTCTTGCTACGCGAATGGGCCACTGAAATGGCTCGCTAAAAGCTAAAAGCCGGACGGACGAAAGAGCGGGAGAAGAGGGGTAGGGGATTAAACGGGACACAGAAAGAACGGGGGTAAAGGACAGGGAAGACGAGCAAGAAAGAACAGAAAGAGCCGGGGTGGGACGAGAGAGAGAGTTTTTCCGGCGTGAGATTTACGCGAGAGGTCCGCGTGCACCGGAAGTACGTACGTATGTATACCGGTGTCTACGGCTGTGGAGCGTTTTCTGTTCAACCGGCCAGAGCCAAGTCGCCCCTTCTGTCTCCCTCAGCGCCCGGCACTACGCTTTCCTGTCTGGCAATTTCGTTCCTCTTGTACGAGGAACGAAAAGCGGGCGTGGCCGGGGCATAAATCGCTAAATCCCGTCCAGTCTTCGGTCTCTCCTCTCCACACTTTTTCAGCTTCCTTTTCCACCGGCTCGCCGACTTATGGGATGATACCGGCAAACGGCGGACTACAGTCACCACTTTCCGAAGTCGATCGTCGCACCGCGGCGCGCCATCCTCGAACGCGACCGTCGCGTGTCGCCCGTCGTGTCGCGCAGTGGTCGCTTTTTCGGAAAAGTGGCACCAAAATCAGTATGACTTGAACATTTCATTTATTCGCGTACAATAAAATTGAATGCGCCTACTAATCCTCGTAAATAGTTGTATCATTCTTGTTAATTTAACGTCACCATCAAGCATCATGGGTTTTTCCATTGTTCATACTCCTCGAAAATTGAATTTTACTGTCTCAAAAATGTATTTTTCAAATTCTTTCATTTTTATTGCGTATCAGGCGCCTCTTTGTAACCATAAATCTCGAGATATCGAAAAAGGCCGCAGCTACTTTCGGATTCTGCAATTGTAGCAATGAGTATTGAAATACATCCGATAAGAAAGAGGTTCTGGTAGGTCCCAAAGAAGTTAATTTTAAAATTATGGGATACATTACGAGGTTCATCAGTTATCTAAATAATTTATTTGCTACTATAAAACCATATTTTCAGTTTCTTAAACGATTTGGAATACATTCAGTTCGCCAGAAAAAAATTAACACTAACCGCACCACGACTGGTCAAATTTTTTATTTTACAAATATTGAAATTACAGAGATGGTTGCACTAGAAATGATTAAAAAAATATCTCCATTCAAGCACATGTCGTTGTAAAAATTGCTCGCAAATTAATTCAGTCTTGTAATTTTTATAAAATAACGTCGACTATTCCGATTTTGTTCTCGGTTCATCAGTTATCTAAATAATTTATTTGCTACTATAAAACCATATTTTCAGTTTCTTAAACGATTTGGAATACATTCAGTTCGCCAGAAAAAAATTAACACTAACCGCACCACGACTGGTCAAATTTTTTATTTTACAATTATTGAAATTACAGAGATGGTTGCACTAGAAATTATTTAAAAAATATCTCCATTCAAGCACATGTCGTTGTAAAAATTGCTCGCAAATTAATTCAGTCTTGTAATTTTTATAAAATAACGTCGACTATTCCGATTTTGTTCTCGGTACGGTTAGTGTTAAAATTGAAACAACTCTGAATTGTCTGAATTTTCTTATCAGGCACGCGTATTAAATATTAATGAATTAAACAATTTCCAAAATTATTTTTTTTTCTTTTTCTCCCAATTTTCTTTCGTACATATCGACCACTGTGCGTCGCGTCGCACGGTCAGTGAAGCGTTCGTAGAGAAAATACCGACGAAATTATTCGATTCGTTTCGTCAAGGAAGGATGCGTTTGGCGATGATTCGGGAGCGGAGGTTTCGCCAATGGAAATAAAAATTGAAAAGTAGTTCAGTCATTGTAATCAAAACTGGAGAGTGACTGTGTTTTAGTTTGTGGAATTCGAGGAATTTTATCAACGTGTTAATACAGAAGAAAGAAAAACAAAGTGACAACAAATGCGTTATGAAATTATAAGGAAAAATGAAACTTTCCCAAAACGTTTCCAAGAAAGTTTACGAATCCGAATTTCGGCCACTTTTGCCACGCAAGTGCTCCAGCGAAATCGCCCAGCGGTTGAAAGTTTCTTTTCTACACCGCGCCGCAACGGGCCGCGGCATTTTTCGCGAGAGTGTGCCGCTTCTCAAATTTTCCCGGAGCCTTGCTCGCGGAAATTCGCCGCAGTTTATCGACTTTCTTTTACATCTATTGCCGATGATGTTTCCGCACGATTCTATTCGCAAAGTCGACCCCGGATTTCTGAAACCTTACCGAGCGGTCTTGCATCGAGAATTTTCTATCGCGGCCGTGATACGAGCTTCTCGAACTAGTTTCGAGTTGTTTGAGAAGCTTTCGCCGGCTACGTTTCCTTTGACAAGGGTTTTTCTCATTTTAAAGGGTGCCGCATAGTTGCGTACGAGGCAAGTCTTCCTTAATTAAAACTTTCGTGCGTTGCATTCTGTAATTTGTGTCGAGACATTTTTCCCGGCACCGTGTTCCCTTTCATTGCGGACCTTTATGCATTTACAACAATAGGAAATCTAATACAGCCCTATTGTCTCGCGCTATTTCTCGCGTTAAAGCGGTGAAACCGGCCGTTGAAAACATTTCAATGTTTTCGTGATTCACGAACAACAAATGATATTGAAAATTGCATGGTACCATCGAGTCAACCAAACCGTGTAATAAAAATTTTTTCAAAATCCATTTAAAAAGAAAAAAATTGAATTCTTTTAGAACTCTCAAACAACGTCAATAAATTCTTGCTTTATTTGCGCTCATCGAGTGTAACAAAAGAACAATTGTGTTATTACGAACAAGAGGAACTGTACATATTACCGTACACATAAAAGCATAGACAAAAATTGGATCTGTCGGATCCAACTGGTATTTGCACTGCTGGCAATGCTTTTCGCCCGTACGCTAAAGGATTAGAAATATTCTGTTACTGTACTCGCCTGTTCTAGCAACCGGCGAAACACAAAGCTATTTTAAAATCAGACTCTCTCTCTCTCTGTCAGAGTTAAAATTCTGAAAAAGTAATCCGGTGAATGGAGAGTTCGGAGATATACGACAGCCACCGGGACACACAATCGGAATTCTTTACGATTCTTTCGTAAGAAGCATTCTTTCCGAATGAATACGGAATCGACGTTATTAAATCATCGGGTATAAAGAGCAAAGCATTATTAAAGCCAAAGGAATAAAGAAGCATTAGGTGGGCCTACGTTTCTCGTGTCGCAGGTTTATCGCTCTCCGGTTTAATCCCTTCGCGTTTCTTCTCCCGTGAAACACCACGAAACACCGAAACGCTCGTAAACTATAGCACAGCCGGGCGTACATTATTTTGATAAATTCCATCCGCTTTCAGGAGCCCTTTCATTCTCCCGGAGAAGTGTCGTAAATATGCCTCTTCGTTTTGCGTTTAACGAGAAGTGGACGGGTCGACCGTTCAATGTCCCGAAATGCTCGAGGGCCTTTACCCAAACCAGTCAAGGACATTCTATGTTGGCACAAGAAGGAAAGGTACTCCGCTAAAAATCATCGGCAAACCGATTTCTTTGCATAATTTCATTCCCGAGAATGCAAGATCCTCCCGAACAGAGATCCGACGTTTATCGAAAAGTCCCCAAAATCTAGTTTGCAAGTTTCTCGATATTAGAATGAAGTTTTTTTTTGGAAATTATCTGATTCCGATTTTAAATCCTCCGGGACTCCGCGAACTGACGCGGCATTAAACGAAACGTCCGTTTGCATCGTCCGGGGAAGAAAGTTCGCCCATAACGTTGAAATCTCTTCTCGGAGTCTTTTATGTCTTCGAACTTCATCGTACTTCCCCGAAGTATAACCAAGTTAAAAATTATTCTGGAATGCACGGATGTTTTAATAAATCGCGCGGCTCGGGAAATTGATAGTTATTGTACTTGCGTTGTTGATTAACTGTAACACCATTGAACCCTTTAACTACGGCTGTCGTCAATAGACGGTACGAAACTTTTGTGAGATACGGTCGTCGTGAATAAACGATTTGACGAATTATGAACGGGGGTTGCTTAGTGACTTTTATCGAGATTGCGTCGATGAAACAAGTGCGTACAGTGTTTGTGTTTCGTTCGTTGCGTAACAGACTCATTATAATCACCGCTTTGTATGCCGGATGTATTTGTTTACATTGCCTTCCTATCGAACGTTTAGGGCGCATATTTCCGAACGCCCTATTTAAAAGGGGGGAGGTAATTACCCCCGTTTAACCTCTCTTTAATTTTGCCATTCTTACGTACATAAATCATTACTAGACAGTGGATCCTTATGCAAAATAAAAATTGTCTGCATCGATTGCAAGAAATAGAAACCAAATTGAATGTTATTTCTTCCCTTAACGGTTTTAATACAGAAGAAATCATATATTGACAACTGCAATTTTTTGAATTTTCCAATAATTTTGAATTTTATTTACTTAATTTTCCTAT
This sequence comes from Lasioglossum leucozonium, assembly GCA_028454225.1. Classification (NCBI taxonomy): domain Eukaryota; kingdom Metazoa; phylum Arthropoda; class Insecta; order Hymenoptera; family Halictidae; genus Lasioglossum; species Lasioglossum leucozonium. The sequence goes on along the minus strand of CM052210.1, from coordinate 3,544,360 downwards.
AAATGCATAAAGATCCGCTGTCTAATCATTACATATAGATAAGAAATGAATGTATCAGCATTTGTACAACTCTACTTTTTTTTTGTTATGCTAAAGGGTTAAAAGTTGTGTTTACTTCTCTGGTTCAATATAACTTCGATATTTTATTTAGCTTTAGAATCCCTTGCAATTATTTTCAAAATTTAATATTTGACCGTCTCTTCATATTTCAACTCTTAATTGATTCGCTAGCATTATAAACGTTACTTCCGAATATTTTATTTATATTATTATTATTTATTTGTAGTATTATTTATATCATTCCATTATTTGTCCCGTATTATTTATTCTTTAGTAACCTATCTGTGTGGAGGACTAAAAAACAATCGAAAAGTGGAAACTTAAAATTAGGGTGTTCAAGTATTCTAAAATGAACAAATGGTATTGTTGAATTGAAATGTCTCGAGAGTTCAAAATCAATCTCCACACATATCAGCGCGAGAGACAGTACTAAAAACGTCATATAACTTACATTTACAATAAAATTTGCGTTATTAATATTCTGAAATCGAGTTATTATCTCGATTGAATCGTATATTCATTTCGTCGATTATATTGTCACCGTGCAAACTATGCGAATTTAAAAATTGGCCAATAAATATTTATAGTATTGTCGGCGTTCTACGCTCTCCATAAAGATCCATGCGTAAAATATCCGATCAAAAAACAAATTAGACAATTTGCGACAACGTGTGATACTAGATCGAATAATAAAAATTGTTCCTGACAATGATTGTTAATCGCCAACGTCCGATATCCATAAACTTTGTTCAATAGACTCAGCCGTATACAGGGTGATTCAACTAAGTGTGCCAGCTGAATTACTTGTGAACTATTTGGTGTATGAAAAAATGGTTGAAAGAAAAGTTGTATGGCTTCAAGAGTAGCATAAAATGTATTAATTAGTTTTCCTCTGTTTTGTTTTTTTATCGAGATGTAAGAGTTGAGTGTCTTTGTGCTAAAGGATAAATGTCAAGCTCGTGGTTGAAGAGAGAACCCCGAATAAAAAACTATAAGGATATATTTTTACTTGCACTAAAAATCATTTGTACATAACATCTCAGTAACTATTAATTTTTCACCCCATACATTGCTTTTCGTTTAGAGTTCGTTTTTAAATTTACCCTTTACAATAAAGATGACTTGATAAAAAAGCCCAATCTATGAAGCTGAGCGGGACAGATGACAGATGACTGTAAATTATTTTTGAATTCGTTAAGCTACGCTCAATAAAAATTTAATTTCAATGATGTAGATGTATCATAGCAAAACTAACATAAACTAATTGTAGGTTACTTTCCAAGTCATACTGTAACATAATTATACATTGTATAATTTGTATTGTACATGCAATATATAGTTTATCTGGTTTAAGGCAATAAATAAATAATAATAATGTCATTTGTTCATAAACCAAATAGTTTACAAGTAATTTGGGTGAACCACTTGGTCGAATGACCCGATAGATAGCAGTTAGGAGACGAAAATGGCGATAAAGATTTTTCAATAAATCGAAGGATGCAACGGGAGAGAGAGAAAAAAGTGTACAGCCGACAATACCGCATTTGTAAAAGTCGCGGAGGTTCGTAAATCCACGAATGTAAACGAAAGGTTTGATAGCGCGGTCGTAAGAAGTAACGTTCGCGATGGATTGGACAGAGCACGGTTATCATTGCAGTCCTCTGGTCGCGGTCGTTATTTTTCATTTTATTATTTACTAAGGAGCAGTAAATCGCGGCACGGTTTACGAGCGATCCGCGCCTTTTGATTCAGGCGCGCGCGCGAGCAGCGCAATGATTTCATTTCTCCGTTCCTGTCGATCCAGCTACAACCATTACGATTCGATTCGGTTTAAGTCGAGAAACAAGTGCTGGAACCGTTCGACGGCTCGTCGGGCAGTTGTCGGGGACGTTTCCTGTACTAAAAGCGGACAAGGATTTCCGTTGTCGAGCGGAAAGCCGATATGTTCCCGGATTACCGTCGCCGATCGGAATTTTCGGGGGATTACCAGGGAGCTATCCTGTGTCTCGGTCGAGATTACCACGCTAAGAACCGCAAAGCGGTTGCCTTCGTAAAAATTATAATCACCCAGGCCCCGGCCACCTGTTGTAGCAATTATCTCAACAGCTGTAAACAAGCACTTGCTATCGAATCCCGCTAAAATCGAAACGTTCGGTTCAACCGACCCGCGTCATTGATTAATTAATATTATTACCGTGTATGTCTTGGATTGTTCAGGTGAGTCATAAGTGCGTTCTCTTCACGCATTATATTTGTGTTAACCTTTACAGTGAATAAAATTATTTGATTTATCTGTAGGCCTTTAGATGCTTTGTCACGTCGTGCATTAATTTTAATTGAGCAAGTTTACTCTACTCTTGCAATTAGTTCAAAACTTGTCGCTGATCCAACTTGTCGCTTCTATTCATTTGAGGCTACTGCTTCTGGCAATAAGTATGTAAATTCATAAATTTTCCATAATTTTGTAGGAACGTACAGGGCGAGTCAGCGAGAACTACTATCTAAAATAACATATTGATTGTATCAAGAAGCTTTTAATTAATGCATTTTGAGGGACGCATTGAACGAGTCAAATTCGATTTTTTTATATCACATTTTTTCTGAGGCATCAAGGTGACCTTGAATATTTTCAATGATCTTTTCAAGGACAACTCAAGGTCATGATGTTGTAGGTAGGCAAAATTCGTAATAAAATAAGGTGCATTGACTTTGAAAAATCTCATGATCACCTAGTACCTCCAAGTAGGATGCTATCATTTGTTAATGTTTATGCTAATTCTTGTTTAGTGTAAATTAAAGTTTTCCAAATGTTGGTGTCATGTTCATCGTACAGATAATAAGCTTTAAATCGGATGTCTAAGTAATTCTTGATTGACTTATTATTATAATAATTAAAAATATTTTGGATTTTCATATACATATATCCGAAACAGCTTATTCAACAATATGATCTTAAATTAAATGATTCACAAGGAAAAGAATGTTTAAGTAACGTAACCATAAAATGTAAGCATATTTTGTAATGAAACTAGAATTTTGTATAACAATTAAACTGACTATTAACTTCTGACAGGGAGAACGCATATAAATGGCAATCACAGAATGCGATGAGTACTTCGTATTGATATGACATGCGGACAAATATTCGACTCGTATATTGCTTTATATTTGTAATCGTTCATTTCAAAAAAGAGAAAATAGCTTTTGAAATTGTCGACGAAAAATATGTTCGATCAAATATGACGAATACTATTGATCGTAGCAAAAAATACTAATGTGCGCGTTGTGTAGTTTTGAATGGAGAATCGTTTACAAAATATGACGAAGATATTGCATTTTTGGGAATTGTTTTTACCAAATATTTTCACGAACCTTTATGTAGGTTTATTAATAAAAATACAGATAAATCGAAAATAATAAAGCCCTGGAAATATATGTATATTGTTAAATGTAAAATATAATTTTTTATTCGTAAACATATTTTATACTTGTTTAAACTATCTAACAAATTAGGAATAATCCCCTTCCGTCGTTTATTTCATTTTTGACTTTACACATTTGAGATTATTAAGAGTACAGCAGTAGAAAAATACATGTACAAAATAACGGTACGAGTTTTATTGAAGCATCTCGTCATTTTCATATAAATTCAAATAATGAAATAATTTTTTTCATTTCACAACAATAGAGTTCATTACATATCCTTTCGTTGTACACCATTTTAATGATTATATGAAATTTCTTGACACCAATTTTCTCGAAAACAGAGTTCTGCATAGAATAATATTATTCTGCCTTTCCGGTTTATTTTTGCTGAACCAGTTAATTTATACGACTTTATATTACGCGTTTAAACCGCTTCTTTTATAAATCAAAATAAAAGGAGAATTCGTATCAAAATCAACACGAGAATTAAATATTCCGTTATACGAAAAAACGGCTACGGTTACATGCTGATATTAACGTCACGTATTAAAAAGTATAAAATTGGATTGACAATCGCGAAACCACATTTTCCCGTGCAGAATCTCGTTTTAAACAAAATAATGTACGTTACCAAACAAAAGCTAAAAAATACGGATACGTATACTCATTTCACGTTAAATATTGATTAATTATACATATACGGAACCTTCTTTCTAGAGGAAATAAATTGATGATTGAACTTAATAAAACGAATGAATGTGTATGCGTGCGAATGTGTACACTCCTGTGTATGGCTTCCGTTAATTATTCCTGCGTGTGTGAATAGCTGGAGACACTGTGATGGTTGTGTCGTATTATCTATTTCTCTAGAATATGCTAACGCGAATTGACAACGCGGATATGACGAGACCTACGACCGTCTGATAATAACGTATCACCATCGATATTCGCGTCCATTAGAAATAGTAAAAAATTTCAGACGCATCAGTGTAGTCATTGTTACTAACAAAGATCGATTTTTCTGGGGTAATTCGAACGGGAATTTTTTGTGAAATTTAATATTTTGATCGAACTTTTTCAAAAAATTTTTTATGATTGATTTTGCAGTATTTTTTGGACAATTTCAAGATAATTGGAGTTAGTTTTTTACGTCCAACAAAAGTATTATCACATTTAGTTTGTGTTCTCAAAATGTTTACAAACAATGAAGTACAATACGCTTCCGAATAACATTATCAAAAAAATTTTTTGTAGAATATTGTTCATATCATTTGTAGCAATAGTACATTTATTAGTCTTTTTAAATATACTGTACTCCATAATGATTCTAATTATAATTAGACTTTCCATGCATTTGTGGCTTCTGAAAATGATCAAAAAATGCTAGAATATAACATTCGACAGAATTTAGTACGATTTTGATTCATTTTAGATCTACAAAGGCTAAAATAATATTTGATTTGATTCCATTTTCTTTAAATTCGTCAAGAAAAATTGCGTAAACATCAGCAGTCTAATCTTTTTTGCGATGTTCTTCATCTTTACAGACTACCATAGACATTTTGTACAGATAACAAGTGACAATTAATTTTGTTTAGCTCGTAATTGATAGCGTGAAAGAGAAAACTATTGATTATTACAGTTAAGAAAATACAATTAATGAAAGTAGGTGCAATTTAAAATATTGAGAAGATCAAAAGACTTTAAGAGTATTAATATATTATTTTCACTATATCAAAATTATTCGTAAACACGAAAAATTTTCGTTTAACTTCTATGTCTTAAAATTGATGCGCGAATTTTTTATTTTTCAAAAACATCCGAAGTTCAGTCGCGAAAAGTATTCCAAAAGCGAGCAAATTTTATCTATTCTATTCCTTTTAAAGTTTCTGCTTCAATATCGAAAAAGTGTTTATAAGAATGAAGACAGGTAAGTTTGTATAAAAAAATACAATGTGGTATAAAAACATTCTGTCACGATGCAACGGATGATAAAATTGTTAGAGTCGCTTGCATAGATTAGCGATTTTATATTAAAACAATAAACATTGAAATGAAAACTTTACTGCGCCGAATTCTCACTGTTCTTTTATGAAACATTAAAGTTTGGCAATATCGAATATACATTTAACAATACTGCAAGAAATATTATTCATCGCGTAGATAAGAGATACGGTTTCCGTGGTGGCCTTAAAAATTTCATCACCCGCCGCGCCATACTCTTCTGAAATATATTTTTATTTATCGCTCGAACTTTAATTCCGATCGGGGACAATAAACTGGAAATGGTTTTTCTTATTTCACTTGTCGGAATGGATTCTCGAAACTGCGATTAATAACGATAAAAAGTTCTCGAGGCATGATCGTCCGACAGGAACATCGCATCGGCCAACGAGAACCTGAACCGTTCAATATCTGAAGGTGCAGTTCTCGAGTGCCCTTTCGGGGCTACGTGTACTCAAGGACATTCGTGGTTGAACAGAATGCCGATGCATTCGAGGATTACCTTGCCGGTCAGACTTTCCATGGAAATTCTGAAGGGTTTGCCGTAGCCATGCGACCCTGAACAGAAGTTTGTTCAGTATTATTCTCGGAGCTACGTTGACAAATACGGTCGGACAAGACAATTTCGATCACCCCGATCCCATCGCAATCGATTTGGCTGAATTTTCAACGTGAACGCCCTGCTGTTATTCAAAGGAAAAATTCTGCAACATCGACTTCACTTGATTCTGAATTGCCCGTCCGTGAAAGCGATATGTCAACGATGAAGCCAATTCGTGGCGCGCATTAATAGCAATATACGTATGTACCAATTGCCGAGTATCATGGCATCAAACAGGTATTGAAATAACGCGTTGTTGGTATTGGTAAAATCCGTAGGTACTCGCGGAGATATTAACAAGGTAGAAGGCTGCATACATCAGTGGCGTGCTACGATATATGTACGAGCTATTCGGCAACAGGTGGGAGAAAATTTAAAGGGGCAGTTCTTCATGATCGTGTAAGACGAGAATCAAAAGATCACGGATTCTCGGCGGTTTAATATAATCAATAATTCCGAATCTCTTCAATCCCTTGCTATTTATATTGTGATTATAGCGATTAGTATGATTTTATGCATTTTTATGACACGAACGTGCTGGTGAAATTTCAAATAGTAGGTAGATATTATTTTCAGTGTACAAAGTTTCTGTTTCTTGCCAACGATGCAGACAATTTTTATTTTCCATAATGATCTGCATGATAGAAATTCTTCATCGTTTACAGTTTTATAGAAAAAAAACGAAAGTTTATATTTATTGGATGCCTATGTTTTCTCTAAAAGCGACTACAACAAGCAAGAATTTTATTTCGGTTTAACGAAATTCATGATTAGACTCTGCTCAGAATCTTCATCGCGTGACTTAATATCAACGTACATTTTTTAGGTCAGCTGATGGCGATCTTTAATTCTAATTAATTTGCAAACGAAACCAAAATAAAAGATTTTTTACTGTCGACTTTTGCTTTACGTTGCCGTCCTGATGTAATTCTTATATTTTCTCCCATCGGTTTTTAGACACCCAGTATCAAATAAACATTCGCATAAAAGAAGCTAATTTACTATAAATAATTAATTCTGAAATATCATATTGAAATTGAGTAATTTTACTTAACATTTATTATAAACGAATTGTAACAAATTGTATGCGAGATTGTTATCTCGTCATTTATGTTTGCTGTTATTTATTCAAAATTTTCTTCTTAATTCAGCAAACAATTCTCCCACTTTATTGCGACCTAATATCCAAATTTACTATACAACATCGTATTTTCGTTAATTGCGGTAAAATTTTTGTCACGTCAATTTTATTTATTTCGTGTTACGTGTCCGTAAATAATTGAAAAGGCATTCGGAAGATTAAACCGTTTTAAGATGGAAAAAGATTAAGTAGATCTTCGTTTAGATAGAAATTTTTGTACGCACTAACTGATCTAGCGTATTACTTTCTGCAAAAGGTGTGCAAATGTTTATGTTTTAAAATTGTTAGCTTAATAATAACTTTCTAAGAGGAAACGACACTAAATTTGAATTTTGTATAATAGCTTCATGCTTGAGGTTAAACTCGGAATTCTTTATCCCAACTTGCAATGTTTGTTGTATTTCATGAAGGAAAAGTAATGAAAGTAAATTTGCATGGTTTAAAGGGGACAGAAGGTAGGAGGGCCGTAAAAATGGGTCAACTGAAATTTTTGTAATTAGAGAACCTTCGGAGATTTCAGGTATTCGAATAATGAATGTTCGGATGCAGGGGCGCGGGTGGTTCTACTGTAATTTATTTAACAGAAATTTCCATGCGAACGAGCACGGAGAATCGACTCCTACGAACCACGGGATAAGAAAAGAACAGCACTCTTTCACTGGTGACGACCGGTTTCGCGGTAATTACACCTAGAAGGAACCGGATCGACTAGGTCTGGGAATTGCTACCTTACCACGAATTTGCACTTCTCATGGGTCGTGAATGGATATCGGTTGAAACTGAAAATTCAACTGACTGATAACATTTAATATTACATTTGTTCATTCGTTAAAATGAGACGAGAAATTGTTGTCGAACATTCAGACATTATTTGAAAAATTTATACAGCGCTTCACAGAAATTTATTTTCTTAACTGGGATACTGGGGTCTCTCATGACCCAACGCTACTTCTGTACTCTAACTTTCCCTACTGTATTGTACCGAAATTGCGAATATCAACATTTTTTAACTTTTTTTAGAACATCTAGATTATTTAATCTTAAACGATATACTTAAAAGTATCTAAAAAATTTGCATAAAATTTTAGAATGGTCCTAGGATGATATTTTATAATCTAACTAAAGATTATACCACTTAAAAGTTGATGATTGAAATTTTCAAGTGTAGCATGTACATACAATACATAAACAGATATAGTATTCTTACATTCGCCTAATTTTTCTACTAGTTTCTGTTTTATCTATTCATTTTGTTCATAAATAACGTACAGTCAGCAGTTTAGAAATCATGGTAATAAAACGTTAAATACATGGACTTGATCGCAATTATAGCTGAGCTTAACTGATTGTAAGACGTATTTATGGGACGGTAGCACAGTGTTAGATACGCGCAGTATTGTAAATATTTATGTATGTTTCACAAGGTATCTGTTACACACAATTTTTATAAATTTATTAATTTATGAAAATCTAGTGTACACATTTTATCATTTGTCAATATAACTGATAATACGGTTCACACCCTACTTCATTGGATAACGAGCTATATATATTTGCAATAAATACTAATTTTCATATATTTTAGAACGTCAATAATGCGAGAGGGATAAACGATGTGTTGAATATTCAAGACGTGGAATAAATGCATTCTAATCTGAATGATTGTATTTATAATGATTGTATACATACATTATATCAGTGCATACTACATATTGAACGTAGTGATTCCATAATTATGCATTATGCATATACATAAAAATGGAAAAATCATGAACGATTTATGAAATTACGAAGATAATTGAAATTTAATATGACTTAATTTTATTTCATTGAACGATTTAAAAATTACTGATTAATGATTACAAATTACAGAAGGTAATCGTGATTACTGATTTATTTCAACGGTGATTGACTGATTAATGATTACAGTTACTATGAGCACATTAAATAATCGATTACAAAAGAATTAATTACTGCCCAACTCTAATCGTGACTGCCGATTCTGCATGCGGTTGTACACAGACGTGCGACTCGATGGCACGTTTCGACAATTTTATAAAACTACGAAGTTCCAATCCAATTATTTTCGAGTTTTGGGAAAGTGTCGTGTAAAGTGGCGCAAACTGATTTCTTTAAATAGGAGAATTGTTGTTAAATTCCACGCTGCAGATATCCGTAATTGCTCGAGGTATTTGATATTCCAATGGAGCAAGAATGGCGCTTAGAACGGCGATACGAGCGAATAAGAAAGAGGAAGCAAAGGAAAAGGTATTTTCTCATGCTGCTCGTTTGCCTTTAAGCTCGCGTTTGTAGCGCGGCAAGTAATTTCATGGTCGGCGATTTTATGCGTTAACGTCATCCCGCATGCACGGTAACGATGAAGATACAGGTGTTCTCGTCAGCTCTTGTCAATTGGGAAATAACGATGGCGAGAAAGATGGCCGCAACATGTTCTGAAAATGCGCCGTTCGCACGAAATTCATGTGTCGGGATTTCCTGCAGTGGGACGCTTCTCTCGCAATTCACACGAAAACCTTCAAGTCCTTTCCACCTTTCCGTGAAACATACATATATACGCCTGTCCACGTTGTGATTACGTTTCCATTCGGAATTCTCTTCGAACTTGCATTGTTCAACAGCACGCAGAACACGAACTTCGGGAAAAGTTCCGAATGACTTTGACACAGTCAGTGGAAAACACTTGGAAATATTGTGAAACGTAGAAAAAGAGAAACAGTTTTCAATCCCTTGTTGCCGGGGTTTATTTATTGTTTCGCTCGGTGCAGTTGGTTTAACAAATGTAAAGCTTGTGGATAAACAAATCTTATTGTTAGACCTGTCGATTATACGTTTACCAGTTTAAAGTTTGAGAAAGTTCCGTTTCACGATACGCTATTTCAAGCTGATATTAGAGAATTGTTTATTTCATTTTAAATTGTGCATACTTTCAAACGAAGTGTTTTAATTGATACAGAAAGATTTTTAAAATATTTTAGTTTTGGCACCAAATCATATTTACCTACAAATTTATTTTCCTCTAGAAAATACTACTTTACTTTAACTGTACCATTTCAACAGTGTTTCTTCTTTAAATAAATATTAGCTGCGTTTGTCGGTAATGAATAGAAATAATTAAAGAATTTAAATAAATATACTTGTCTCCAGATGGTTGAAAATTGTATTCTTCTTCAACGTTACTTTAAATGTTGCAGTATAGTTTAAAACTCGTTAAACATTTTGGTAACTAAAAGCAATGATGTTTTCAGTAAATCCGTAGTTTTAACTAACTTCTAAAAATGAAAATTAGACAAAATTTCATCTTCTATGCTGAGGCTTTTATTGCATTTAAATTAATATGCATGTAAGGGTAAACTTCGTTAACAATTTAATTTTACTGAGTTTTTCAGGTTAGAAGACGTTATAAATGCATAAGGACCCGCAATCCGGTAATGGCTAATTTTGAAGATGTGACGTAAAATAATTTAAAATCATTTTCACGAATTTAATAAATATTAATTGAAAGAACCATGAATCCTTATGAAATACTTCCTGCTTTTCTTGCTGCAAAACAGAAGACGAATTTTATGTATTCGTTAAAATACGAATTGTCTAAAGCTTAGGTAATGAAAAATTTAATGTCATTTATTATGTTAGAATCGTGACGAACAAACAAAATCCACTACATATAAATCTTATGCACTTTTTAAGACGAAATAAAATTCTATTCGTTAGAACTAGACTGCGGGTCTTCAAATTGTTCATGTGAATTGCAAGAACTAAAAGTTAAATGAGAAGGTGTTTCCTCTTTTAACAATTTTAATAAGTCGTTCAGGGCTTCTAACATTTTTACAGTTTTATATTCGACGAAACCATTTTTTTCATAAATGCATTGTTGGGTGATTTTCTTCTTCCTTGCATGAAATAATTAAAGACGCTCTAATTATTATAGCCACGAAGACTATAATACGTCTTCACAAAAATATTTTTTATCTATTTACAATTAATTTTTTAAACCATTTACAAATGTGGAACTTGACACGTTATTTTCTCGAGAAAGATGTTTAGCTATATTAAAATTATTAAATTTTCGGAATGTTTCAACAGAAAGTTTTCTCTGTCAACGTAGGAAATTTATTGTTGAAGTTGGAGCCCTCGAATCGATTTGCTGAAATTCAGAAGCTCCGTTAAAAGGAATTAGAATGGGGTTCATTAACCACGGTGTGAACAGGTTAGAAATTTTAGCCGATGTCTAATGAAGATTTATATCTGGGAGTTAAAACCCGGTCAATTAATCGAGGCACGGGGATTCGGAACAGTTCCGAGATAAACGTCCGGGTTTATTCGGTCGCGGCGCCATGTGCTAGAGTCGACTCCGACCCGCCTCGGTACGGAATGGAACGCGCGATGATTACAGGGATCAACGGGGGAAACTGGAAACTCGCATTCTTCTCGGCGAAGTTTATTTAATTTAACGCAGCACCGGGGAAAACTTCCACCGTTTCCCCGGGCGTTCGAATCAAAAGCCGCAACACATCAACGATTTCGACTCATCCAGATTTCCGGGATTCGCTGCACCACGGGAAACACGGGCCCCGAGCCTCTCTGTAACCTCTCCCGCAGAGAAAATTAACAGCGGGAATGCTTTTGATTTTCCTCGAGAGCCGCGACGATGTTTCCCATTTGTTTTCCCGGCAGATCTCCAACGTTACAAATGACCCGGTCAAAGCGGGCCACAGCCGCAACGTATCCGATCGACGCGTTTGTCGAAAAACAAACAAATTTTCTGTAGTTCTCCTTCTAACTACCGTACACATGCATGTATATCTATATGCATATCCATCGGACAATCAGATTTCCAGTGTCCTCGGCTTGTAGGACAATGTATCGACGAATTGCAATTTATCTTTTATCAATATTCCTCTGTATAAGAATGACTCTTTGTGTAACGAAGCGAGTCGGCCTGTCAAAGGGACCGATTAACTTGCGTCTGCGATACGCTCGCGACTGAAAAATATTAAACGATATCCTTTCGAGAGTTTTAACTGGCTCTTTTTATGCCTCCTCAGGCCAGACGACTGTCGACTCTGTATCGGATCGAAGCGAATCGAACTGGTCAAAAGGGGAAGCTACGAGAGGCTAACGGAGGACTCCTTTATGTACGATGTACAGGGTGCTCGAATTTAATTCTTTCGCTGCTGAATACTTTTATAGCTATACCAGCTCTTCTACATATTATCAACGCGTCAGGAAACATTTACGTATGCAGCATGTGAACCGGTTATTTGCAAAATTGAGGAGGACGTAGCCTAACACTGAACAGCACTTAATGTCGGACACCATTTAAACACATGAGAAAATATTAATAGGAACAAAGGATCCAACGCAGCTGGTCAGACAAAATAAAAAATATGAAAACAATAAAATGAGTATGGATCTAGACATCTCTGAACTAAAATTATTTGAAATATTATTTCGAGTATCGCATTATTTTAATTTATAATTACTTCCATGCCTGTGATGATTTCAGAAATAGCATTACCTGAAATATTATTTCGGATAACAATGGTTATTTTATTTTATAATTATTTCAAATAATTATTTCAGATAATTGTGAAATTGTTCGTCAAAGGTATATCAGCTTACCTGATTATCAGGTTTGAGTCCCGTATATACAGACACCAATTGTTACATATTATTTCGAGGATTATTTCTTTTGACAAACTTGAAATAAAATAATATCGAAATACTATAATATTTCAAATGAATCGATATTGTTTTTATTTTCAAATAACAGTATTCAAATACAAGTGCGAAATAAATTCCAAATAGGTATGGAGTAGGTGTAATTTGCTTATATGATAAAAACTGTACACCGGTTAATCAAGGGTAGTTGATAAGAACGTATTTTTCTTTACATCATTTGTTAAGTATCTGTTAATACGATTCCAACAGCTTCTAAAATATGCACTTGATGTTTAAATGTTTCCAAGGTATTGCTGCTACAAATTCACGAGAAAAAAGAGACAGACCCGTTTGGTTTGTACATTTCATTATTGGATTCCTATTAAACCGTACTGACAGATACCGCAGTGAAAACTAGCACTTCCATCTAAAAAAAAAAACCAAATTTGACCGTCTTATCTCTCGGACGAATAATATTGCAAAAAAAATAGTACACAATCATCAATAACTCTGCTCTCCCGTGCCATGTAATTTCCATGTAAACGTTTTTCGGTATCTGCAGTAGATTACGGACGAAGAAAACTGCAGTCTCACGAACAAAACGTATCCGAGAAAAGGAATCGGACATTGCACGTAGGACCTGAAGGAAAAATTCAGCAGACAACGCGTTCGCGTTCGGTCTTTTAACTTCTCTGCGCTTTGTTCCGGTTTCTGTTCTACGGCGCGCCCGTATTTATTGGAAGTCTCGACAGCAGCCGCGTGTAAAGAGAGCCCAGGCTTCAAAATGAGTTGGTCCGTGTACTTAAAAGCGGGGAGCCGAGCGAATGCGAGAAAGAATCGCGAAAGTGATAGCCACTTTTCCTCCCCTCGTTTTCCGTTTTAGAAGTTCTCGGTTACAAATAGTGGGGAGAATTAAAGGTGAACGATTGGAATTGTGAACCCGCAGCCGAACTTTCTCTGATGAGATTCATTTGAGATCTTATGTTTGACTATCGCCTCGTTGATATACTTCCGGCCGAAACTATCGGGCGGAGATACCCTGATAATGAAACAGAGTGCGGCGCTCCCTCGAACGACGCGGAGGCCAGGGCTGCAGGCTGTCCACGTAGTTTCGAACGACCCTCGTTTTCACAAAAATCTGAACTACCGCTCGTCCATCGCCAGTGAAAAACTTGTGGGGACATCACGTGACATCCCCACTCCGCGCTACACGTCTTCCGCTATTGGCCGAATCGCTTGACGAAGGGCCCGGCGTCAAGAAGAGGGTATCGGAACTCCTGATGGACGATCAGTACATTTGTATCATTCCCATACAAAGATCGGTCATAAATAGACAGCGGATGTTTATGCATTTATGGCAAAAATATTGGAAAAATTAATGATACTGACATATTATTTTCGACCTATTAAACACATTAAGGAAGGAAATAAATTTCTATTTCACTCGAATTTGTTGTAATTGACGTAAAAACATTTTATTTTGCATAAAGATCCGTCTAGTCATGAAATTTTCAATGACTTACTTTTATTTACTGCATCATTTGATTAGGTGGTCAATTCCAAGGCCTTCAGTTTAATATTCTTCGTGATACGAAAGACACTTTCAGATTTACAGGTGTCAGCATTTCTCGCAAAGACTGCATTCTCCGTACAAACGAAATTTATGTTTGACCTTATTATTATTTATTTATTGCCTTAAACCATAGAATGTTTATATAGCATGTACAATACAAATTGTACAGTATAGAATTATGTTACAGTATGACTTAGAGAGTTGATCTTTTCATTTTCGGAGCTCAAGGTCATGTCACTTATTCGAATGTATTCTATTAGGAGCTCCGCGATGCAGCGCAAAAATATACAGGGTGTCCCAAAACTCCTTCAACGGCAACGCGACGCTCAGTGGGACCTGTAGCTGCGCTCTGATTGGTCCGTGTTTTTCGTTAGTAATACCTAAACGAAGCCCTGGCGGACATTTTGTAAAAGGAAAATGTCCTTCAAGTGACCTCAGGAACCGCCCATTTCAGGGTATTAAAGAACTTTTGAGACGCCCTGTATATTGTTATTAAAAGAAAAACATCGATGACTTTGAAAGCTACGAGAAAACTCCATGCCATTCAAAGTACACGTAAAAAATTGTTTACTTTGTCGAAATTAAAGAAGACATTCTGGGGGTCATACTTAAGTCACCCTGTGTACAGAATTAGTTTTTAAACGAGTATACATATATTTACATACACACGAATAGAAATTTTCTGCGTCAATACCAATAAACGAATATTATGTAGACATTTCTTTCTTTTGTAAATCTATTTAGTAAATCGAAAATAACCAGCAACATTCCTAAAGTCTTGTAAAACATTGTACAGCAAGGGGTCAATCATGTTGTATGAGGGATTAAGCATGTATTGTTAAGGGATTGGAGGCTTCCAAAACTCGGATTCGTACTATTGTTTGTAGTCTTGGGGTGTAATCCGTGTCCAAAAGGAATTTTATTCCAACGTTTTGCCAGTACTTTAGTTAGCTTTATCGGAGGGGCTGAAATGCACCGATACTGTATCAGTGTATTAGTGCAGTATTTGTGTGTTCATCAGTTGGGATAAAATTCTCTTCAGACGCAGCTTACTGCTGAAAGCTTCAAATAATGTGAAGTGTTCGGTTCAATACTAAAGCCATGTGAATTTGCAGAATATTGCTTGTAATGAAAGCTACCTCTTGTTTAAATAATAACAAAACATTTTATTATATGATTTTTAGGGCAGTATTTACCAATTAGGTTTTTCAAATAGTTTGTAAAACAAAAAATAAGTACAAAGAAATAATTATCGAAATATGAAGAGAAAGTAACTATTTTTGCGTTAATTTTTTATTAGTAAATGAAATTTTGATTTGAGTTCTCGATCGAATTAGAATAATAAAAATTGAATGATTTCGGCGCTAGATTTGATCTGTGTTTGTAACATCATATGTAAAATCATTCAATTTTTATTTATTTATTTTTTTAAGTAGTAAATGTATCTGAAGCGTTAATTTGGAGTAGTTAGAACATAAAAGTTTTTCAGATTGTGTACAATTTTTATTATAGATGAATAAGGAAATTCATTGAAAATTGCTAATGAAAACATTCTTACATCGCAATATCAATAACTACATTTTCCGAAAAAATCGAAATGAATTGTATGTATGTTTAACAAACAATTTTTATGAGAGAATGCTACTCGAAATCTGTCAAGAGAAAATCTAGTAGCAATATCACGCATCAGATTCGGCCAAGCCAGGATAACCCATTCATATCTCCTAAGCAAGACAGACGTCTCAATTTGTAACACCTGCAACACTAAATTAACCATCTATCATCTTGTTCTTTCTCGCGTTGAATTCTCTACTGGGAAAATAGACTGCCAGATCGACCTATGCATGCGGGATAGGAAAATACATCAACAACAACGATTTTGAAAAAATACCAATCTCCTCGAAAAATAAGAAAATTTTAGATGCTTTCGCCCTTCTGACTGATAGTGCTTTCGAGCAACAAATTTTCATTGAATATCTTAACAATTTTCAGCCTTGAAATAGTCGAATATATCATCGTATTATGTTAAACTCCTGGTAGATACTTGGCATGTATACAGAGAGTTGAAATCCTAGAAAGTACTTTGTAGGCATATAAATTATTACGCCATAAATAACTTTCGTTTTACAAAATTTATGTCGACCCATAACACTTTACAACGATTATCGTTACACTTCTTCGCATTCTCTCAACCAGAATAATTGTTATTCGATTTTAGTACTTGCAATTATTATCTTATTGGTAGTCACTATTTCTTCACCACTTGTGGTTATTTACGGCTCAACCCAACAAGTTAAATCATCCATGGCATATACGAGACGTTCCGCGAATATCATCGCTACTCTAACAAGTGATCATACTATTACTTACTTCGACACACCATAAATTATTTTTGTTTTTAATTTTTACTGCTCACAAAACTCGTACTTCTGGGATTAAACCATAGACGTTGACAAGATGTGACATTAGTTGTGAAGAATCTCCATACTTCAGATATGAATTTACGTAATTAGTCAACTGCGAATTTTGTGCATTTATGACAAAATTGGGCATGTGCAATTTAAAATAGGAAAATGATTAACAGAGTTTAAAGATATCAATACATTATTTCCAACTACTTAAAATGATTAAAAAGAGAACGAGGCTTCTATATGACTCCTGCATCTTACAATTATTACATCACATTATTTTCAACTTATTTAAATTAATAACGAGAAAAAGAACCTTCCATTTCGCTCCTGCATCTTACAATTGACACAGAAAATTTCTATTTTCCATAAAGCTCCGCAGTCTAATAATTAAGGTTAATGTGCAATTTAAAACAGAAGAACTAACAGAATTTAAAGATATCAATGCATTATTTTCAACTACTTAAAATGGTTAAAAAGAGGACGAGGCTTCTACATGCATCTTACAATTGACACGGAAAATTTCTATTTTCCATAAAGCTCCGCAGTCTAATAATTAAGGTTAATGTGCAATTTAAAACAGAAGAACTAACAGAATTTATAGATATCAATGCATTATTTTCAACTTCTTTAAATTAATAACGAGAGAAAAAACCTTTTAGTTGGCTCCTGCATCATACAATTGATACAGAAAATTTCTATTTTCTCGAAGGTACTTCGCATATTGAGCAGAAACGCTTCCCGGATGTGCGAATTTGAGAACCGCGAAGTACATTGTGGATCATTGGTATCAAATAACGATCAAGGTAAAATCGTCTGAAGAATGACGAGTCATGCGATGGCTAATCAAGATACATACGAGTATGCACGTGTGCACGTGTCATAGTCAATAACGGACCGTTCGGAAGATCGAGCGATACTTTAACGAGACTACTTTCGTGATAAACTATTTAGCATGGTCCGTAGGTTGTGGGCGATAGACCGTTTAACTGGGTATATCTAAATGCAATGTCTGCACATGCTTGGTTATGTATGTATATCTAGCCACGGGTATAGACGCCGATGTATGTATATACGGGGTGGCATAATCGGTAATAGCTTATTTTTAGAAGCAGGATATTTATAATACATCACGGTACGGCTATGTAATTTGCGTAGATTGTAAATCTCAACAGGTTTTACAGTTCCCATTAGAGTGTGGATTTTAAATAGATAATTTAGGAAAATTACTATTTACAGAAACAGAAATTGATCGTAGAAATAGAATTTTTTATTATTTATTTATTAAGTTAAAGAAAAATTAAAATTAAGAAAAATTCTAAGTGAAATGTTCGATTAGAATTTATGGAATTTGCTTTTTCGAATTTTCCAGAAATGTGTAGACGGGTGCAATATTATCAGAATGTTCTTTACTCTATTCGGATAATTTTACACAATACTGTTTAATGAAATGTGAACAATTTAATTATTTTTAGATTTCATAGATCTCAATACAATTATTATATTCGCCTTCAAACAAAATCTTTGGTTTCTGATTACAATTTATTAATTAAGTGTTAATATTTTCTATAAAGAAATTGCAACCTTTATAAAAATATAGATAAAAACGGATAATATAATTGACCAGATTTTTTTATCGTATAAGTTTCTGTACATACTATAGACAGTTCTTTTCTGGAATCTTCTGTCTAATTTCAGAATCATCTAGTAATTTATTAGGATAAAAACAATTTAAAGAACTTTGAAAGAAAATTGTTTAAAAATTGAAATCAAATGAATATTACTCAACGAAATAAATCTTTCCTAGTTATTAAAATAATTCGATTTCTACATTTGAAAGGTTAGATATAGTAGTATTCCAGCTTCTTTGAACTTTGAAAATGACACACTGTAACACAAGGTAACAGTGCACACAATCAATGGAGAACGTGCGAACGATAAGTAAAAGTACGAAAGCTAGCGTGAGGCAATTGCAGGCGGAATTATTCTTTTACTTAAAATCATGAGTGGTACGTTGCTCATTTCAAATGTCAATTCTATCAAACGTTGCATTAACACAATAAAGTTAAGCAGTTTATTTGCTCGCGTCTCGACTGAAAGGTGTTCGGAAAACGTAAACGAGCAATAGTCTCGTTAAAAATATTCCGATTTAAATTATGATCATTAGGACGACCTAAGAACAATTTCATATTTCAAATTGATAATCAAATTACATTCAATAAAACAATGCAGAGTTAGGAACCATAAAAATTCCAATCAATCGAGTTATTTCGTAAAACAAAAATTTGCAAAGTTAGTTTGATTATAACAATTCTTTTCTCAACATATTCTTCCGATCATAACCAAATTTCACGAACTCAAAATCAGAGTTTTAATGATTTTTATTATACGATATAGTCCCATAGAGATAAACCATCTGAATAATTCCCCATGCATCTTTAGAACCTCGATAATCTGAACCTTTTAACTGGGAGAAGACGAATTTTAGAAGTCTTTTAGAAGCCTTTCATTTTATCATTAATTCAACGAATTAATTGTAGCCATATTGGTACAAAGCATGTTGTATTTACATCTGTTATAGTGAAATTTTTGCCATCTCCATTTTACTAGTCTTTCACGTCTCCGTAATAGTTACTGTTATATTAATATTACTCGATAGTAGATAAATTTTCGAAGCCTGTAATAGTCTTTTTAATTACTAACAAGCTGTATGTAAAAGTAGCTCGATAACTATTTCCGATGAAGTTTTTGCATTAAATTGGTCTGGAACGGAAGTTCGTATCGTATTTAAATTAAAATTTACAGCTGACAATTAAGACATTTATTCTATATATGTACAATGTATAATATAGAATAAATATAGAAACAATAAATAAATAGAACAGAATGGAAAATATGTTATCGAATAAATCTCCGAAAAAATATCTTAATTTTATTTTAGAACCGTACCGAACTGTCGTTCCACGGCGATGTTAATTCCAAAAATTTGTTGAATTATCAACGAAATAGCAGTCGCTTTCGAACAATTGATCAAGGGATTCTCAGCCGTTGATGGTCAGTTTGAAGAGGTCTATCAGAGAATTGCCGGCGAGTGGAAAAGTTTGGAGCCGGTCATTTTGACGGATTCCGTAAGTGCTTTCGGCGTAGATGTCGTTGAATCTTGATGTATTTGTCCGTTGATGAACAGCGTATAATCAGAATCGAATTTAACTGGAATAAACTTCGAGCGTAACGAGTGGGTATTGCGAACGGTTGAAATAATTTCAAGGAAATAATGCGCGGGTGTGCTATCGAGTCTGGGGTTGGAGCAATTTCGTCGTCATCGAAATGTAATAGCGAGCGGGCCACCCTGTATGTGGACAGACGGGCTATACGTACACGGGAAAGAGACACACAGTACATAGCTGAGGGAAGCGCGAAGAGGGTAGCGGTGAGCGGGAAGAGAGGGATGCGGAAGGGTTGGTTCGGGTCTGCGACCCCTTACGGAGGTAGGTACGATAGCCAGGTTAGCTGGCTACGCTCCAAAACACCGTGCCGTACGCCCCCTATCTGGCATCTCGTAGCAGCTTGGCTCGCGGAGAAGCGCGCGATATTGCTTCGTGCCGCTTACCCCCGGCAATGTAACCAGTATTATCTACCCTTACATCCGGCCTGTCGTTCCCGTCGAAATTTAGGGACCGTTGGAGTCGATCGTCATTAGGGAACACGGGATGCTCTTTCGCCTCACCTCGTTCCGATCCCGTGGTCGCTAACTAACAGCCGGTTAATTAAGAAGGGAGCTACACGATTGCGTATTAAGGCCGGTCGAGCCGGCGGGGGTAATAACCGAACGTCAGCAAGCTACGGCGAGTGGCAATAGCGAGACACTGGCCCGCTAACGATAGTTCGTTAAACTTAACCGTGAACTAGTTATCGCCGCATTATTTATTCGGAACGAGGGCCACGGCATCGGTATTATTGGCCATGCGGCAGCCTCCTCTATTGCGTTCCCGTCGCGTGCTACATACCCCATACTCCCCCCGCCGATACCACTCTACCGCCGCGCCGATCCGATCCTAACGAACACAGGAATCTATGATTAGCTACTTTCACCCGATTTCACGTTTCCCCCGGTCGATATGCAAAATAGAGTAATCATTATTTGACTTAACACTTTGCAATCGACAACCGGCTCCCTGTCATCACGGATTTACGACCGATACCTTTCGTGTTTACATTTTAGATTTCCGACCCGCTGGCTCGTATCAGCGACAGCTGCTGGAATTAATATTCGGATACTCTTTGCGATAGAATAAGTCTTTTCAAATTGAACCGAACCAGTGTGGCGAGCAATGGACAAAAGTAAAAAAAGTAAAGTCTAAAATTCATAAGTTGTACTAACACACGAATGAAGAAACGTAGATTTTAATACAGGTCACAAATTTTACTGAATTTTAAAATTTGTTATCCAAAATGGTGCTTCATATTTTTTCCCAATTTTCAATGCATTCGTTAAAGGTTTATACGATTAATTTGAGATACAGAATTTTTTTGTAATGTTAATAATCTGTCCCATTTTTTAAAAAGTACCTCTATGATTTTTCTGTTAACCTTCGCGTTTATACGTAAATTTTAGTTGCTCAAGTTTGTTCAAAATGGAAAAAATAGTTGATATTGTTATTAAGATGCTCAGCGTCGAAGCCTACTGTGTAGACCCTAATTTTAGCATACTGAATATTTGTTAACGCGAAAGTATTTTTCTAAAGTACAAGTAAATGCGTCTATTTCCGGAAAGTGTGAAGTATTAGGTCAGTGCAAAAGTTGGTGACTGATTTCTTTGTTATTTTAATACGAAATCCGGCGCGAGCTTTCGCACTGACCTAATATTGATAGTATTATGAATGTTAACATAAAAAATGAACATTGCCTGCAACTATTGCAAGAGACAGGAGCCAGATAGATATTCGATCCATACTTTTATCATTTAAACAAGTTGAAAACAATATATTGGTGTTTGAAAATTATTTTAATCCTTCTACAGTTTTGAAATGTCCCTGCTCATTTTTTTATAAATGCATAAATTCCACAGTGTGGTCATAACATTCACTTACATCAAGGCATGTATTCTAAAAAATATTGCTCAAACTTTAAACCAAGAACTACTAAAATTTGGATTTTGTACGATATAAAAATACATTAAATATTATAATAAACAGTTATATATTGACCATAAAACCTTATTCTTCTTATTCCCATCAAAGAACATATCTTAAAAACATTCTCCGAAAAATTCCTCATCTCCGTAAATGTTTTCAAATTAATTACACGCACTCTCAACAATTTTTATCGTATTGGCACACCGATGCCCACAAAAAACACCGAAAACAAAAAAAACTCGTTTAATAATACAGAAATAAAAAGGACAAAGTTTATCATAATAATGATTTTTGCAGATTTTTCCTTGGTGTAATATTGTTAAATAACATATCCACGCAATTTGCTTTCTCAAACAACCAGATCGAATTTGCATTACCGTAGTAAAAATGAGTTTTTAAGTTCAGCAAAGAAAATGGCGTCGGCCATCTACGACGCGGCGCTGAAAGTGTCAAATGACATTTCCCGGAGTGCTTCGAAATTCTTTGCAATTGCAAAAACCAGTTTGCACAAGCATGCATTTGTGCCGCGGTGATAAGTGATTACGACCGCGCGACCTAACATAAAGTACAGAATTACACGGGAATGGAAAAGTCTCGTTTCCCATGGAACACTCCCGTAGAGTTAATGCAATCTAGCCAGAAATCGCGGATGGCAGCCGACTGTTATGCCAATAATTAATATGCGCGTAGGTAAGCGTTTAGGCATTGTGCCTGGCAAGGGAGGCCACTATCTCCGTATATTGCCCGGCACTCAAGTCGATAGATACAATACCGCCATTTCGCGAAGATACGATGCCGTATGTTACGTACGGGCAACGAACATCCGGCGGGGGTTATAATATAAATATCCTTTATCGTCGTCGAGGAAAGAGGATATCGGAAAGATTTTAGCTGAAACACGTTATTCCGCGTCATTTAGAAATTTCGAGGA
This sequence comes from Lasioglossum leucozonium, assembly GCA_028454225.1. Classification (NCBI taxonomy): domain Eukaryota; kingdom Metazoa; phylum Arthropoda; class Insecta; order Hymenoptera; family Halictidae; genus Lasioglossum; species Lasioglossum leucozonium. The sequence goes on along the minus strand of CM052210.1, from coordinate 3,521,399 downwards.
GGAAACGGAACAGGTCGACTGGCGAAGTGGCGACGGAATCGAGATATCGCTATATCGATCCCGTTTACTCGCAGTTACGCACCGGAGCGATTTATTATTCAGCCAAGTTATCCGACTTAACATCCGGCTTTGTCACTTTCGAAACTATTCGGAGAACGCGCGGAACCACGCGACCGCGGCCGCGCCGGCTGTAATAAATAACCGGCTATCGTTGAATCGATCCTAGCAGACCGTTTAATTAAATTACAATTAAGTAATTATGATAGTCATACGCTGACGTTTACAATGCCTGGTTTAGCCATAATAATCAACATGCACCGTGATTAACAATTCGGAACACAGACGCTCCTGACCTCCGACGACCCGGCTTAAATGGAACTGCGGCGAGAATTCGTGATCACCGGTGATGGCTATTCGATACCCCGCGTTGCCGGTTTCAAAGCAATTCAATTGTAATCGGATTTTAAGTCACTTCCATAATTATTAGGAATCAAATATTCTTGAAGATCTCGGCAGCTCCGAGAGATTAATCATCTTGTACAAATGAATCGATATATCGACAATCCCAAAATTCTTCAGAGTCTTTATGAACACATGTTCCGAAAATTTTAACGTTTATGACAAAAATGAATGCATCAGATTCAAAGATTTTGAAAACACTGTTGTGCTATTTCCAACTCGTTAAAATCATTAAAACAAGAAACTATGGAGCTGCTGTATCTTGAAATTAATGCGGACAATTTTTATCTTGCATAACAAACTCGCAATCTAGCAATATTTCGTAGCAGTGCCTTGGTAAATAAACGTCTGACTCATTCAAATATTCGTGTAACATGTACATATATCCATTTCGTAACAGATTTCGTAACAGAATGTTTAAGATTAATAATTTTTAAAAGCGAGGCGTTTAGATTCATTATGAGTGTTAGTCTCACTATACTATAGCTCTATAAAATAGTCTTCGAATGAAAAGAAAAATAGGAAAAACTGTTTAAAACAAAAGTTATTCGCCAGAATATAAACAAATATTGTTACACTGACACCCTATAGGACATTTTGATTAAATTACCAAATTTATGGTAAACTAGAAATAATTTCAAAATTTTGCAAGAAAAGTGGATAAAATACCTATCATCATTTTTGTTTGAACAATTTTAAAGGACATAAAAAATATTTCAATCCCTTAACAACAGGACGATAAAAAGTGATAATTAAGAATCAGCAGTATTTAAATGTTAATTAACGTAACTGAAACGTGCGATCAGATATAAAAATGAGTTTTTCTGTTGAATTATGGAGTGTATCAAAAGTGAAGATCTGAACTTCTCAGTCGTTGTTTCGTTAATAAAAATTTCCTCGATTTTGAAGAATTTGTACCTGTTAACAGAAAGTCGTCGAATTTCTAAACCGAAAGAAATGACACAATTTATAAGAAAACGAAGCTGATCAGTGCCATGAATATATTCACCTTCGTTGCGTTATTCGATGGGTTTAAAATCAAGGTCCCCCGACGAATAGTGAAAGTAAGAGTGAAACCTACCCGTCGTGTATGATAAAACGTCTTTAATCTTGCACCATAAACTATTCTAGCTTATGATATCGGCACGAATCGGTTTCTCATTTGTCATTTCGGACTCGGCGTGCGCGTGAAAACACGAATCCGCGTGTTTCTCGCACTTCCGTGCCCTGCGAGAGAGGAGAAAAATTCGCAGTCCGTGTGCAATTTTATAAATGTCGATCGCATCGGGACACAGGTTCCAATTCCCAACGACGAAATTATCGACATCCATCCAGCGGGGAAAGTGTGCAACCTCGACTTGTATTAATTTGCTGGCGCCTGCTCTTTGAGAATATATCTCGCCTTTCTTTTTTGTCTCTCCTGTTCAACCTCCGTCCGGGCGATAACTAACGCAGGCAATGGAGTAATAACATAAATTTCCCTGTTAAATACTTGCCGCCAATTAAGTGCTCCTTCCGCGAAACGAGATCTTTGAGAGCCAGGCCATTTCGAACCGCTTATTACAGTAGGCGACTATTACGAAATTGATTATTTCTCTCGCTATGGCTTCAATAATGTCGACAAGTTTACTGTTTCGATTGTTAATGGAAAATATTGATGTTCGAGGTAATACTACTTTTATTATTTGAGGTTTCAATTAAGATATCAGGTGTTCAATATGCTTAATTAGTTATAAATAATCAAAGTACATACGTAAATCATTTTCCACCACTTCCTGTGCATATATTCCATTTTATAAGTAACGAATTCAATTCGCTGAGTAAAAGGCCTGAATTTTAAACAAAGTTGTAATTGATTATATGCGAGGACCACGAATTCATTTGTACACCCAATATAAGATGTAACCGGTGGCACGATCGAAAAGAGGATGATTAGCAAAATTCAAGAATATTGTAACGTTGTTTTCAGTGCAACAAAATCATTAAGATCATAAGAATCAATGCAGAACATGTTCATTTTGCATAGAGATCCGTAGTCCAATTATTACATAAAAAATAAGTCTTAAATGTAGCATGAAATTATTTCGTATGCGGCTTTATTGTCGAAAAAATGGAGTTTTGAAAGTAAAAAGTACCTCATGAATGCTGAGCACGCGAATTTGACGGATTTTCAGACGATTTTCTTGGAAAAAAAATTTTTATTTCATGTTTTACCTGTTTTTTCACATAGAATCACCCCCTTTCTAATTGTACCACGGGTTACTGACTGCCCTGTGTAAATAAAGAGTTCTTCACGAAGACTGATTACAACCTCAAATAGTCAGTCGCTTTATTAAGGGCAACAAAATAGAATTTGTGAAAAAGTGTACCTACTTTAGCACTGAACGTACCGAGCACTAAAAGCGATTAACATGTTTCAGTTTATGAAAACGGCATTTGTTTAGATTTTGTGCAATTTTTATTGCAATACGTGGTCAGATAAAAAGATTTGTCGAATCAATTTCCATGCAAGTAACTTTATAATTTCAATAATTGTGAAATGAAAAATATAAAACCGAACATTTGAACGGCAGTGGTAGTATTGCCTACATTTTGCATTTACTCTAAATAGGTTTAACAACAGCATTTTAAAATGGTTTTTAACACCTATCCGTCCACATGACTAAAATTCTGTGCCTTAAATAAAAGACTCTACTTTCTCCAAATCGAAATGAATTAAAATAATCCACGAGGATTAACGGAAGATGAAATCACACTTAATTAGAGAATATACGAAAGTACAGAAAATTGAACACAGAAAAAATGCCGGTTGGGCGTGTTAAAAAAGGTTATCTGTTTCTAAAAATTAAATTCTATTGCGTGAAACGAATACCGTACTATTATTGTGATTCTTATTGCAACTACCGAGGGATTATTATATTAAAAAGACAGGAGCCAGGCAAATGAGAGGGATTGATTCGAACTGAGAGGAAACAGATACCCCCTCTCTATCAGAAACAGATTAGTAACGTGACATTGTGACACATTCACGACAGATAGGGAACAGCGTCACGTGATCGGGCCGAAGCATGGGGGAATAGCGTCGTAGAAGGGGAAGATAGAGTGTGGACAAAAGTAAGTCTTAATCTTGCGACACTGACACTGCGAAACCGGTGTAATCCGGTGTTTAAAAATGCGTAAACTATGCGAATTTCAGCATGCGATTCGTACGAAAGTTTCAGTTAGGGAGCAGCCCGATGGAAAATTAGTTGCTGAACGTATTGATTATATTTTTCGAACTGGGCGAGTGTTTCCGCATGACTGATACATTAACGTACGCCGATGAACTAAAATACAGCGTGGAATGGCGTGGCGTGACGTGGCGCAGTGGTGTTTGCATGCACACGGAGAAAATCAAGATAATGCGTGCGCCGCGGCAGGTCATCAAACACAATCAGATATAAAACGCGGACTTTGAAAGAGGATGGGCGTTAATACGATCATTACAACGAACTGGCCAGATACCGTATGTAAGCTTCGGTATTATGTATTTCGAACGGTGATCGACTTCCAATTAATTTTTCCCAATCGGATTTTCTTCATTAACCACCGATCGATCATGAACGGGCATAAACAAACGAAACGCGTGAGAATCCCTCGGCCGCTCGGCCGGAACGCGGCCGGACCATATCGGCCGAAATAAATTGCGACTGTAAATCCACGATTATGGCCGGTCTATCTGCGACAATGAAAAACCGATTGTGTTTGCCGGACGATTAATGCGCATCCGACCTCTTAGTTCGTGTTTTCGATGGCCCGTCCTGTGGTCGATGCGATAAAGCACGACGATCCACAGATCTAATTAAAACGGACTAATGTTATTCGCTCACCTAGATCTCAGTTCCCGCAGAGGACTGCGATAACGATTTCGCGCTGCAGAGTGAACGAAGCCATTACTGTCGAGCTCGTGTTTTATACGTACCTGTAATAGAAACAGAAAATTTGTCAGAAAAGATCATTTGTGGGAGAATAATGAATTGTATATATTAATAAGTGAAAACTTATTATTCCAGAAAATCTTGATTAACATAGGATTACGGAGCACTAACAACGACTAGTTTAGATTACTTTATAAAAATAATAGGAATGTGTCTATCCAAATTCTTTTTATAACATATACCCAAAGAAATAAATTTCTTGAATAATTCCTCATGGATCTTTACAATCTGAATAATGGTAAATTAAAAATATTAGAACATAGTGCTAACAAATATTACGTAGTAATAATTATAAGTTTATTTTCATCATCTCGGCCATGAAAAGGGCTGACAATAATTTTAACATAAAGGAAATTAAGTAGTATTCGTATTAACAAAGTATCACATATTGTTTATTTAGAGCTATGTTTCTCATTCTCTTTTCATAAAGTACTAATAGAACTGATGAGAGTATTGACGAATTTCGTTTACGGTTTAATCATAATATTTTAATATATCAATTTGTTCAATGCTTATAACATAGAACATTTTTGTTTTTTTTTTATGTACAGTTATTTATTATTAATCGTAAATATTGGCTGCTATTTTGGGCAGTTTTATTGTGTTAGAAATTTTCATTAATGATAGGAACAATAATTAATGTTTCAAAGATATCAAATGGCTCTAATACATTTGTTTAATAATATTAATTGTAAAAATTCGTACGATTATTCGATTTTATGTTACAATTTCGTTTTTATCAATTTTAAATTACAGCACATTTTCTAAATCGCATTTTCACTACCTATAATTATTATTTCGACAATATTGTTATTTTCAAAAATGCTTTGAAACTGGATAAAGTATGTAATTGATGAAAAATGTTGTTCAAACTATCTATTATTTTAGTGATATTATTTATAGGTAATATTAGCTAACGTAATTTATAATCTATAAGTGAAATGGTGATGAGTCACAATACGGCAATTTGTGAGGATTTCAAACAGCGTTTAGTATTGTCATTCATTTTGCGTGCGTTGAAGTGAAATGCTGTTTTGATACCATCAATATTCGATCCCCAGAGAGAATGCACGTATACAGCGGTCACAACAGCAATTTAACTCTGACAAGTGCAGTTGCATGAAAAAAAGATTAACATTCGGAGCAACATGCATTCAAAGTGTATCGATTTTATTTTCTGGTAGAACGTACTGTAATCTGTATCGCAATATAACATCTCTCGACTGCACTTTATAATTACAACTACTCCAACAAGAGAATACACAAGTTTCCGTGCACTTTAGTAATAAAGTATATTTTTAATTATTATATACTCTTAATATTATTCATCTCGTGTATAATGTTTCAAAAAATTAATTCACTACCGTTTATGGCGTCAATATTAATGATTCATTTGTAGTTGGATAAAAATATTATTTAAATAAATAAGTCTTATCGTTAACAGTATTAACCCCTAAATTATTTAGAACGATGTGGCCTCGTTAAAATTTAGGATAAGAATTATTTAATCTACGTTTCAATTTATCATTTTGATACAGATGAATACAGTGGTCAAAACTTCCATAGTTCCATACTTATTTATATCGATGTAACTTGAAAATATATCCTATTTATAAAAATGAAAGTAAATCCAGTAAGTAAGCATATTTTTATAATTACACAGTACTCACACTATTAGACATAAATGAATATATCAGCTAGAACTATGGTGATTTAACTGCAATTGTCAATAAAATATCAAATATCACTGTAATAATTGAAGCTATACGGAACAACCAGAAATAACAATCATGAATTCAATTGTAATAGAAGAAGTGATCACGCATGGTCAGTCGGTAACAACGAAAAACTTAGTCGATAACGATCGAAAACAGGGAACTTTTTAGTGGACCTACGAAAATTTCGACCACTGTATTAAATGTAAAGCTAATATTGAATATAATTTCTAGACTGCGGATATTTATGCAAAATAAACACTTTCTTCGCGAATTGTGGGTGAGGGGAGTTAGATATAAATGCCCTTCTTTCTTTAATTAATTAATTTTAATTTTAATAAGTTGAATATAATTGATACTGTCAAATTCTTTTAATTTTTCTATGTCTATTCTACCCAATTTTGTCATAAACGCATAAAATCCACAGTCTAATAATTTCATTGAACCGTTGCATTTTTAAAGTACATTTTCAAGCTCCACTTAGACTAGACGAGTGTCAAAAAAAAAAATGGATAAGTACAGAGAAAGGCTACGAATAAAGCCGGTTCTAATTGTTAATCGTAGAAACAAATGGCCACGTCGCTGTAAAGTTTGGAACGGGGTCGTCGATTTTCGTCACCGCGTAATATTTGCGGCAGTATATTGTGCGGATCCGGGCTGGTGACGGTGCACATAAGTTAACGAAGTTCGAAGTTTGTAACCGAGCCAACTGTGTCGGCCGATTTGCCGAATAAATTGGGATTATTCTATCATTCTGTCGGGCGATAACTCTCCCATAAAAAAGAAGGATCCATCCACCGGCACCGCGACACATTTAATAAACGCGTTGTCCGAGATTAAAAAGAACCATTCAATTTATTCGGCGCCGTATTTCATTCGCCAATAGAATATAAATAAAATAAATCCTTCGGTGCCGTGGGCAATTACATCGGCGAATAATAATAATAATAATGATCGCGTTTGAACTAACGACGTAATTTATAACAAACATATGGCCAACCGTGAATATACTTGACATTTATCGGGTTCAATGTAATCTCGGGCTGATAATTTTGGAACTCTTGTCATTGTGCAAAGTGAACTTATTTTAGATTAATAGAAAAGTAATAATTAGACTGCGATTTGTTGCAAAATAAAAATATTCTGCATCGACTGGAGGAAGCAATTGTTAAATAAAAATTCATTTCACCCCTTAAACGATTTTTTACGTTGAAAACAACACGATGATATTCTTAGATTTTTTACATTTTTTACTGTTTCATATTTTACCCAGATAATTTCTTTATAAATGCATAAAAATTCGCAGTCTAGTAATCATTACTTGAATGAAAATTGAAGATTATTTTCTTTAACTCAATTTGTGGAACACCTTGTATTAATAAAATATTAGTTAAATAAAATTGTTATTTCTTTTAAAAATTATTTCGACAAGATGAAAATAATTCCTGGATATTCTCAATTTCATTTAATCCATGTTTTAAATACCTACTGATTTTTACTATAAATTCATAAAATCCGTTGTATAATAATAATTCGAAATATAAAATTATTTTAGTTTTGGGAGTAATTATTTTTAATATTTAAATTCAATTAGAAAGAACGATTTGCAACTGGAGATCAAAGGCTACTTGTAAAGTTATTCGACAAATTATTGCCCGGCGCCTGTAGATTGAATAAGGCGCGTGTAAAGATAATAGACGATTAATATTGCAACAGTGTTTTAACGGGGCAGGTAAAAAAAATCCCTTAAAATCCAGCCGTTGAACGATGCACGGTACATAAATTAGCCAGGCGCACAGGTGTTGCCGCGCGAAATGCGTTCGCCGATTCGCAGAAATAAATCATTATGACTCGTTCCCCGCATCCCGCGATACTATCACTATACAGAATCTAACCCCGTGTATCACGGTATTTTTCAAACCATTTTTCCCCGATTTACAGTCCCGGTGGATAACGGAATTTAATCCAGAAATTCAATACTTTTCGCTGGAAAGACCCGTCGCCCCGGTTATATTAATTAAACTTGCAATTTTAAATAAATCATTGATTCGTTTAAATTTAAATCGATCGAAAAAAACTTAGCCTGTTCAACTTTCGGGTGCTACGGTCTGAATTTATGAGACCAATGCATTTTTTAACGATCATTATAAATAATCTCTCCACAAGGCACAAGGTCATCTTACTAATATCGAAATAGCTTTCAGGTTAATCACCTCTGTGGTACTCGCTATGTTCAACTACGTGCGACTTAATCATTTTTCATTCGGCAGTAACGTTTTGCAAACGTCATATGTCCCATCAAAATTTCCATAATTTTTAAATCGTACATCTTTTTCAATAAACAACTAGTCTTAATATCCCAAATTTATTGAAAGCATCAAATGTTGATACAACAGTTCCTTTTATAAGATAAGTACTTATTCCCTGTTAAAAAAATTATATAAGACTCAAGTTAGCAAGAAACAATCACGAATTAATTATATTAGTTCCCTAGATACCTCAACAACTTCATCTTCCTTTTGGACTAAAATAAGAAAAATAAATGGTATCAAGAGGCAATCATTTATAAATAATATCATAACACCTGAAAATAAAATAATAACTTCTCCTGAAAACATTGCAAATCATTTAGCCGCTAATTTCGTCGAAAACTCAAACGATGCAAACCATACAAATGAGTTCAAAAAGTTTACAGCTATTTCACCAATAAAAATAGAAAATATTCTTTTTTCAAACATAAACTGCAGCCTATGCAACGAAATTGAAAATAATATAACTAATTTAAAGAACTCCAACCGAGAACGTGACGGTATCTTCAATATCTTTCTCAAAAAAATAAATGGGAAAAATAGAACAGATATAACACAATTTCACATTGAAATTTTTGAATATTTCTTGCGTTGTTGTCCAATAGTGTTGGGATGGGTTTTGATTTGTTGCGCCTAGCCGCCCTCGTGCGAACGCGCGTGTTAAGCAGAATCGCCAGATGAGGGGAGGGAGCACGATTTGAGGGGAATACATTTACCCTCTCTCTCTCTCTCTGCCAAAACGGGATTACGACGCATACGCGGACGCAACACGAATTGGGTGCGCGCATCGCGTCACGTGACCGGTGTGTGGCGGAAGCGTGGGGATGTTCGCGGCCGGAGAGGGGAGAGTAGCGTCGTAGAAGGGGAAGGCAGAGTAGGGACGCAAGTCTTGGTCAACAATTGGTTTCCATGTGTTTAGCGAGGCGGGCGATTTATTTTCATATTTTTTTAAAGTCCTAAATATTGTAATAAGTCAATCTTTGAGAAATACGTGGGGAATCGCGCGGATTTGATGGAGTGACTCACCGGTCAATTAAACGATCGTCAAAACCAGCATAGTGGTGCTACCAGTTGCAAGTGTGCAGAAAAGTAACGCGTTTGTTAACAGATCTCATCAATTTCGCTAGGTTACGTATGATACGTGGTGCATCATTGTATCGCAAGTGCAATCAGCTCGGATCACACAAAGTTACCGAAGCGCGTGGTAGCAGCCATGTCAAATGTATTGGTTAATTTACGCAAATAAATCGCAATTATCCGATCGCGGACTCACGCGATTCCGTCGTTAACGGCAAACTACATGTTCCGTCTTATTCGCTGACACGTGCGTTCTTAAATTAATAGACCGCCTGCCACGGCAAGATATATTGCTGAAGATGATGCAGGATGCGCGCTCGTGTATATACAATGTTCGTATTAATTGTTCTTAATCGATGCATCTCTCAGATGCAGTAGTTGATCGCGTGCGCGATGGGCAACTGTTCTGTTACTGCGTGGGGAACGTTTTATCGAATGTTAACCACAGTTCCATACTGGTTTGCGACAAAATGTGTGCACGAAGCGGGCCGATTTCAAAAGATAAGAGTAATAAAATGAAATATAAATACGCTTTATCAATATTATATTCTATATCCCAACAATCGTAATCTGTCGCGCATCAATGTGCAACATTTTTCTCCTTTTAACATTCGGATAACGTACGACGAATGAAATACGTCGTGTTTTATTTTTAATTTGATAAACATACTGATAAGAAATGGCAATGATACCGAAATAGCATAAGTAGGTATGTGATTGTTAAAAACATAAATTATACAATATTTATGAATAGACTCTATTATACTTATTGAACAACGATTATTAGGCATTAGAAGAATTTAATTGTTGCATTATTTTCTATATCGTATTCAATTGAAATTATTAAAAGGCGTAATACATTGCTATTTAATTTTTGTTCCTGACAATTCGCTTAGAAAATTTTTATGTACATAAAGATCAATTAATAAAATATAATTTTATTGGGACCCATAAGATGTAAGAAGCAGAGTCGCAAAAACAGAGGAATTGACTCGTATTGAGGGGAATACACCAGCCCCCTCTCTGAGTACCAGATTCGTCACGTGACGTTCTGACCACGTGGGGAAGTAGCGTCGTGGAAGGAGAAAGTAGAGTGGGGACACAAGTCTTAATTTGGCGACGCTGGTAAGAAGATTCACACGATCATTGCCATGATAAATGTAATTTTTCAGTTTTTATTATATAAAATCTAATAATAAAATCTAATAATTATTATATGAGATAATTGATTATATGAATTATTTATTCGTTGGAATATTTGCACATCATTATGCGAAATAAATAATTTAATCTACTGAAACTTTATGAAAGAAAAAATAAACTGTAATACTAATAAAAACTTTAGCAAACATTTTCACACATGAAATATGTAGAAAGCATTCTATGTGAATACTATACGATTACTGAATACTTGTTTTGTTATGTTGCGTGATTAAAAAAAATGTTATTTTTCTTTCGAGTGATACATTTCGAAAAAATTAGCGTTGTTTTCCGACGGAATTTCAAATACAGCCGAACAATAGAGTGGCATAGACCAAAACACACTGGGAAATATTCACAGGTGCGGTCATTAATTATGACACTGATATTAGCGGAATAATTAATTCGAAGGTGGACGGTTCGCAGTATATTCAAGGAAACAAGAGTGTAGAGCCACTTCGCCAAAATGTATTGGTCATTTTCCATGAATACGACCGACGCGACGCGACGGCTGGAATTATACGCACGTGATTATACGATAGCAATGTTGTTATAGGATAACTTCGAACTGTTCGCAAACTTCTGATAAATTAATTTGTAGAATCGCGACAGTTCCCCGTACAAACGAAGTTCGTAACTGAACACCGTTTCCACTTGAATAATGGCTTCGCCTACGTTTCAATAGTTACAGGATCAGCAATCGTCCTACTCGTTCTTAGAATAACTTTTGGCTAATGGAAAATCCACCGACTCGTTGCTCATAATTGTTTCATTTGTTCTTCGGTTAATCTAATTCGGAATAATACGCCCGAAGAATCACCGATGATCACGGAGAGTATTAATTCGATCAAAGCTCCGGATTAAATCAAATTTAGTGAATTAATGGGTAATAATGAATACGTAATATCGTTTACTAATCAAATTTAATTTCCACACTAGCGATTTCGCAAAAGTATATCAATTGCTGTCTGACAAACAATTGTATACTACGGCGAGCAATATTATTAACACTCTGCTGACGATGCATTAACAAAGCCGGGATCGAGGGAACAAAATGCTGAATTATAATAACGTTGATATTTGGATATAATTAATATTTCATCATGAAATGAAGCTGGTAGGATGATATTGAAGACTAAGCGCGGAGAATAAGTCGTTTTAATCCCACGTTACGCGAGAACTGTAGATAAACGAACATTTCAATTCGATTAAAATTAACCTCATGCAAGCAGCAATTAGTTAATCAGTAGAAACACGATAACATTGTCTATTTTGTTCACTGATTCTACGGTTACGCAGTATAAAAACTGCTGAAAATATGGAAACTAGGTTCTTGGTATTTAATATTATTTTGTACATATTTCGTGCATGTGGAGGAAATTTCGAGGTTGATTTAACACGTTTCCATGGATTGTAGGAGAATTTTGTTTATATGCATATTGAGTACTAAATTGAGTCAGTTTTGCTTGGACCATTTTCCAAAATTATACATACGTCGCGTCGAATAATAATATTGCGATTACTGAATACGTATATTACGTATGATAAGTTGATAAAAAATGACAGTTTAAAATATGGAATAATTACCAAATCATCGTAAATAAATTATTTAAAGTAGTCTATTTAGAAACCTTTGTTTTATAAGGTACCTAATTCAATCTCAAGATAAATATTAATATGTTATGCTAAAGTATAATACATAAATGCATAAGTACAGATATAATTGCGGGTTTCGGCTCTTAACATCTAGCGCCTATTTGAAAATAAAATGTTATTTGTATATGTCGCGTTTCATACTTTCGTAGAAGCGCACAGTTTACTCTATTGATCTGTGCAAATGGTTTTTGCGTTTATTGTTCCGTGATGTCCATTTGACATTGTTGGTGTAAAGATGGAAAAATGCAAGTTCGAGCGATTTTATTGAATGCGCTCGAAATGGGACACGAAACCACAAAAATTGCTTCCAGCTGCGATCAAAGTATTTTGACGCACTCGTACGGAGGACAATTTCAACCCAGAAGCGTTTGAAAATGTTTGTGAAAATTTTATTTCATTTTAATATCTGAAATTCTATGCTGACAATATGTAACAATATTGTTCTGATTGGTCCGTGTTTTTGCAGAACATTTTCCCAAAGAAAAAGATTACTTCAAATGTCTGTAGGAAGGAACCTTTCAAGGAAGCGCAACATTTTCGGGACACCCTGTATCTTTGAGTTGTTTAAATATAAGCGAAACTGAACAAATTGTTTGTATATAAAATTCTGTTTCTTTAAAAAATCAGTCAATTTTATTATATAATAGTGAAGCAATGTCACATGAATAGTTGAGCTAAATATCTTAAACAAGGACGTGGCAGCAATTTTTGGAAGATTATTTCAGACGCAGTGCAGTAACAAAATATACGTGGAAAATCAGTTTTTTAACTCGACAAAAGTTATGCAACCGCTTAAGCTGAACGAACGGGAACGACAAATCTGATTTAGCACGTCGCGTCGCAAGTTTTTTGCCGCTCGGCCCCGTTAAAAGTATAAAACTAGAAAAAGGGAGATTACCGAATGCCCGAAGATAACGATCGATTGTTTTGTGGAAATCTGGCAGCGGTAAACAACGCGTTGAATGTAACGACGGATCCGCGGGGATTCGAGGGATAGGGGTGGGCTGAGATCGCGATTATCTCGAACGCGATTACACGCGATAGCGGGACGCCGACAGCGGAATCGGCCTGGAACCCTAGAGCCCTGGAACCAGAGCAAATGACGGAAAAATACGAGTCACCGGGCTTTCCAGTAAACAGCCAATCGATCGATCAGCCGCGGTTACCACGCGGCGAACGCGTACACTACCGTCCACAGATATTTGGGCACTTGGTGGGATCTGATCAAGAGCTTCCGTCCTTGTTATAATTTGAACGCTCCTACTACATATAGCTAACAATCGATAGCACTGCTATAGACTGCGGATGTACTTACAGTGACTCCCATTAATATTCGGACGCTCTTCAAAAAACGATCACTTCTTTTTATATTGGAACATACGATTTGAACTTTTTTGATCAGTTAAATCAATTATTTTACTGCACGATGTGAAAAGAAATTTTTTCAAAAATTGCAGTTGGTCGGAATTGTAGAGAAAATACTAAAAGTTCCATTTTACAACTTTTTTATCTGGGTCTATATTGGTAATTTAAAAAATACCTGAAAATGAAAGATATAAGAATTCTTAGATTCATTGGAGTTAGAGACCGGAAATCGTGGAAAACTGCGATTTTTAGCATCTTTAAACGTTTGTAGCACATTGCAACGTTGAACGATTTCGATGAAATTTTCAGAATATGTTTCATTGATACAGATCTACGAAACGTGTTTTCTAAATTTTCCATACAAGCCCACATAAAAAAGTTGCAATATACAACTTCTATTATATTCTCTGCAATTTCGATCAATTGCAATTTTTTAAAAAATTCTTTTCACGTTACATAATAAACCAATCGTTCGAACTTCTAAAAAAATACAAATCATGTGGTCCAATACTGAAGAACTTAATTTCTTTTCCAGGGTGTCCGAATATTAGTGAGAGTCACCTGTATTTGATTGGAAATTTTAATTTACATTTAATTTAACAATGAAGAAAACAAACAGATAAGTATTTTTACTTACGACCTAGTCAAACACAAAATCACAATACAAGAGTAATCGTTTTAGACATTCTAAGTATTAAAATGTAATTACACTGGTCGCAAGTATAGTTTCATGAATCAAGTCATGGCAATAGGATTTACATATGTAACTAATCGTGATTACAGGATCAAACTGATTGATATGCGGTATTTGAATTGTGGGATAAGGTGTTACGTCATTCAATTAAACAAACCAATATTTTGACGTTTTTCGACTCTAAATTAGATCCCCGAGAATCAATAATGCATTCGATATTTATTATAACAAAGAATCAAAATTGTAATGTCGAATGGGATTACATAATTCTATAATGTGAAAAATTTCTTCACAAATTCTATACATAAATTCACATTCGTGTAAACCCTGCTGTACATGTATATGTAACTGTATGTGTACACACAATAACATATCGATCTATAATTTTCGATACGCAATGCCTCCTGAAATTGATTAATTATTATTAAAAACAGAATAACCTTTTAAAAACTGGACCAAACGGCTTTTCAAAAAGCTAGATAGATTCGTTTATAAAATAACGTTTCAAAAATTGCAATTGTTTGGTATCGTGGAAAACTAGTAAAAATTGTTTGTATACGGTTTTTCTTTTGTAGTCTGGAATGAGAATTTTAAAAATATATTTCACAGTGAAACTTAATGGAATACGTATCGACAATTTCATCGAAATTGATTAACGTTGCTGTTTGCTACAAACGATTGAAAATGTTGACAATCTCTCTCGACTTTCGGCCTACAATTGTGATTTTTACCAGTTTTAATCGTTTGTAGGTCTCAATGTAATAATAATCAAGCAAAAATGAAAATCATCGTGGAACGCGAGACCAATTTCTTTTTATATACTCTACGCATTGATTGAAAGATATAATTAGAAAAAAGAAGTTTTGTGGAGCTCTTTGCTTTTATACATTAATTCATTATCACTCTAAATAAATGATACTTATTTTGACTTAAGTGGTCTCTGAGAGAATCTGAGATTCTATATGAAACAATTCTTTCGTTATTGTAAAACAGCGTTGAAAAGAATGTGGCGTTTATCATTTTATATAAATTTGTTCTGTCGAATGAGCTGCCTCGAAAAATATGTGCAAAGAAAATACTGACCGTTTACTTATAAGGAAATGTTAGCACTTTCTTTTCGCAATTTAACTTTCAGGAGTTTTGTCCTGCTAGCATTGTTTGAACTACTGTGTGTTTTATAGCTGATTCGCCATTGGAAACTTTGCGAGTTGTAGTCTTTTCAAGGCTCCTGCTTGCACAGTGTTGGAAGTGTTAAAATCCTGAGCCAAGGCGTCAAATGACGAGGCATTGAGAATGCCTCGTCACGTTGGTTCTCTCTTTTTCAAATCAGAAGCTTCTTTGATTCGCTTTTTTCTTTAATCAATGTTCACTGTACTCTAAACTGAAAGTCAGTGGAAACTTAATTTCTTATTTCTTAACGATTTACTTTTACACTTATACATTTCTAATTAATGTAATAATTGCAATAGTAACTGCTTGTTATGTGACTGTACACACTCGTTTATAACGGATTTGTTCCATGTAAATTAATGTGGTCGCTAATAATCTCGATGTTAATGCAAACGTTATAAATAAATAGAGGTAAGGAGTTAAAATTTGCGTAAACATACGTATTACAATTATAAAATTATTAAGAATTTAGAGTATATTTTTATAATTCAGGAAACTAAAATGTAGAATTTCAAAAAATTTTCGAAAATTTCGAAAGACAAGAAAGAAAAATTGTAATGCAATTTAATATAGTCATTATTTATAATTAAACAGAAATATAAACGAGAGAAAGACCATTCAAGTGCTACCTCCATCCAGTTACACAAGAATGTGTATAAAAATCCTCGGTCTAGAAAATAATGAATATAAAACTGAAGTTAATCACAAGGATACAAGTACAGTTACTTGATAGTGAAAATAGGTCACTTTTAGAACTACGATATAATATATGGTTGCGCGGTCTCGAAAATTACGAATGTAAAACTGAAGTTTATAACAATGATAAAAGTACAATGACTATAAAGTAAGATTTGAAAAGGAGTAGCAGGTGAAAAGAAGACACTTTTAGAACTATGAAGTAATATATGGTTGCGCTGTCTCGAAAATGACGAATATAAAACTGAAGTTTATAACAATGATAAAAGTACAGTTAGTAGAAGGTGAGATTTGGAGCAAGTAGAAAAGGAATTACTTTTACGCCAATGGTATGTATAATGTAGGCTCGGCCATTATTAAAATTAATTCTTTGAAAAATAATCATTAGGATAATATATTATTCTATTTGGTTATATGTCATTTAAAATAACCATACGACCATTTATTCCTTCAGGTACATTATTTCTTTTAAGTATATCATTATTTCAATTTTAAATGAAACTCAAATAATTTTTCTAAATTTCTATTTATTTCGTGTCAACTGCATCAGATTTTAATAACAATTTTAGAAGCTTGGGCAGCTAAACTTTAATCATTAACTACAAAAATTAGAATATTCAAATACAATAATTAATTTAGTTCCGACAACCTCTTCTTGAGGTAGAATTATTTATTATTTTATTGTAATTCAAATAAAATAAAAACTCAAATAATTTTTCTAAAATTCTATTTATTTCGTGTCAACTGCATCAGATTTTAATAACAATTTTAGAAGCTTGTGCAGCTAAACTTCAATCATTAACTACAAAAATTAGAATATTCAAATATAATAATTAATTTAGTTGCTTCGACAACCTCTTCTTGAGGTGAAATTATTTATTATTTTATTGTAATTCAAATAAAATACTATTTGATTTAAACGCCAAATGAAAGTTATTTGTAAAATAAAAGTAAAATAAAATAATTCTGAACTGAAGATTATAACGATAATAAAATTTGCTAGAGAGTGAGAGTTAGAGACGAGTAACAAGTGAAAAGAAGTCGGTTTTAGGCCAGATACAATTTACGGCAGTCCACGAAATAAGGAGTGTAAAACTGAAGTCAGTAATAACGATATAACTGCAGTTGCTAGAAAGTGAGATTCGAAGGGAAGTAGCAAGTGAAAAGAAGATACTCCTAAAACTACGGTATAATGTATGGTTCTCCCGTAGCGTAGTCACATTATAATAATGATAAATAGCTGTTGGCCAGGTTCCAGCAAGTGTTGGAATACTTATGGTCGGCAGTGCGCATACACGTGTCCGTGTGCGAGCTGGCCTCGCCACCCCCGAAACGCACTTTGCGTTCGATTCGATCGCGATGTTCGACACCCGCAATCCAGACTGGTTTGTTATCGGCGCATCCGCTGGAATTGCGTAGATATAAATCCGGTCACGAGAAAATTTAGAAGTGATATCGATTTTGTAATTACCGTCGGCGCGGACCGCTAATTGCGACTGGCAAGTATAGGCTTGATTTTCGAGCTATGAGAGGGATTTCGGACCGGAAACGTGGATCACTTGCAACTGTTTTAAATGCCACGACACGTCTGCTGTCGACGTCACATATTGTATTTACGACGACCACTGTTCCGTGTATTACGCGAAGGAGGCTAAACTCATTTTACGTACGCCTTTCTTTGAAGCCATAACGCACGCTAGGACATCCAGGGTGTATTAAAATTCTTTGTTACGGCTTCCTCGTGTTCCATAAAGGGGTTATACTATATTTCATGAAGTGTTGTAACTGTGTTCTTACAAATGGCGATAGCGGAACCATTGCGTTGAAACGAAAGTTCGTAGCGATTTTACATTAGAACTCAAAGATAGAAATCAGATGTTTATTCATAGATTCATTCAAGAACGTGACGAGTGGATTTCATCCACTGACAGAAATTAATAGATCAAATGCAAAATAGTAAAAACATTTAAAAAATTTTAAAATACTATTCTATGAAGTCATTAAGAAATAAATTTTAACAAATAATTTTTATTCTGCATAGAAATCTAATGATAAGTTACCTCGGAAATGGCAAATCTATAAACAAATACCTTGTTAGTTACTGTATGAATTAAATAAATGTTTATAATAAATGCAAAGTGACACATTGAAATAATTTAGCAGAACTTCGTGAAATCTCTGAATATCGTACTGTATACTATGACCTTAGACAACAAAATGTATAAAATTAGTTAAAAAATTGTAGACTATCTTTAAATAAATTTTGAGATTGATAGTGACAGAAAACGTGCCAAGGGAATACTTTTGTAAAAAAATTTGAGAAATACTTTTTGTGTCTGTTTACAAAAAACGATTTTTACAATGTTAACATATAAAACTGAGCTTAATAAAATGATACAGAAATTTGACTGCGTTGCTCTAACAACTTGTTTCTTTGCACAATTTCATAGCACTTCAAACAGTATTAGGCATCGATAATTTGAAGTTTTTAATGGCGAATCAATATCTATCTTGCAACAGATATAAATCGTTACAATTTCTATCAAATTAATCATTTCATGAAATTCATCATCACTAGTTAATCCTACATAAGTGATAATCATTAATCATTAATCAGTAATTCAAACATTTAAATCAAATTCTATTCGTTGTTTCTATAATTTACGCATCACACACCGATTTTCACCATGTTTGCCATTTTAACAAATACTCGATGTAATAAAGGAACGAGAATATACATGTCATAGTTTAACAATCAACTGTTACATCCATTTGACGACTAAACAATTAATATAATTGATACTCCAATTGACATGTACGCTAATAAAACGCTTCAATCGTTAATTGCATTAAATATTT
The DNA here is from genome assembly GCA_028454225.1 of Lasioglossum leucozonium. Taxonomy (NCBI): domain Eukaryota; kingdom Metazoa; phylum Arthropoda; class Insecta; order Hymenoptera; family Halictidae; genus Lasioglossum; species Lasioglossum leucozonium. The sequence continues at coordinate 3,502,222 of CM052210.1, read as the reverse complement.
TACAATCATCGATCGCAGAACTATTTTCGACGCAACGAATGCCTCACAGTAACTTGAGATGTTTAATATTAAAATGTATTCATCTTGGACATTGTTTTGTCTGGTAAGGCTCGATGCTTGGAAGTTTATTAATGGTACTTCGAGCGAAGCTTCAAGTGGTTTGGAAGTATTTAGACTTTTAAATAAAACATCAATTAAACGACGAATACATTTCATCTTGTCTTTGCTGGATTAAAACTATAGAACCTCTAGTTTGCTGTCATAATGTGAACTTTTCAAGCTGTTACTATTAAGAAATAACTCGTTTTCACGTAAGGGCGGTGTCTTAAGTGTACTTTCTGTGGCGTTAAATATTTACGCTGTCCCTTCTGCATGTCTGATAAACATAAGCGTCTGACAAGCACAACTCCATTTTCTAACTATAGCAAGTTTTAAGACTGTAGCGCTCCACATTCTCTTCAGAGAGAAATCTTTGAACAATATGTACTCAGTACAACACTTTGATGGCTGGTATATGCGTGATTTACCACTGCCAGTTGTTATCAAAACATGTGAATTCGCTGTTCAAATTCTAAAATTAACTTAAGACAAAAGTACAATAGAATCTCGATTATCCTGATCGAAGTACACGATCTTTATTATTATTATTATATTAAATACACAAAATATTAAACCTCCTTAAGTGGCTATACCTTTGAACAGTTGGGATCAGAATCGCCAGATTAAAACTTGTGTCCTCACTCTACCTTCCCCTTCTACGACACTATTCCCCCACGCTTCCGCCACTGCCCAGTCACGTGGCGCGTTCTGTATCTGTTGTGCATGTGTCACAATGTCCTTGTGTTTCCCTTCAATTCGAGTCAATTCCTCTCACTTGCTCGGTTCCTAGCTTTTTAATTTAAATCTTGACTGAATTTTGTGACTAATACGAAGTTTGCTGAACGCCTTCGTTATAATTTTAATTAACTATTATTTAAATATAATAATATATATATTATTATATAAAATATAATAATATAATAATATAATATTTAATATAACAAAGAATACAAGCGATGTTCACTCTTTGACATGTAAATAACGACTGGCAAATCTTTTAAACAAAATACATTCTTCTTTTATCCAGTGCATACTCATTTCATAATTCACTTTATACATATTGTCTCTCACTCATTATGTTTCTTTCTCATTCTCACACAAGAATAACGCCAGCCACATATCGTTTCTTTTGAATAGGCGATAGAATTATTTGTATGCATCGTAACACTAGCATATACTTAGAAATTGAATTTATTGCAGCCATATTTGGGAATGACTTGGCGACGTTTATGTTTGCGCGTTAGAGTTTAACAAACAATATCGGACGTAACAAAATTAATATGACAGATGTGTACGGGATACGGAGTGCTCTTGAAAAACAATATAGCAAACAAATGAAACGCAACGTAGCATACGAAGTAAATGCACGAATCATAAACATGGACTGATTTTTATCGAGAGGTCATTTTTCTACCCGTGTTCCAATGTGCTACGAGCATTTGCAGTTTACTAGCAACCATAAAATGTTTTAATAATTTTCTGGAAACGAGAAGAGGAACGCGATAAAATACCGTAACACGAATTCTCTCGAAAACCTCTAAAGAAAAGATTCAAGTACGGCGTAAAAGTGTAATAATGCGTGGATCAGCGTTCGAGATGAGAAAGAAATCCGGCGTACCGCGAGCAATAATATCGTTCACCTTATTTCAACGATACATGGCTAACGGGTAATATTCACATTGCGACGAAACATTCTAATGATCTCTGGGGCTCGTTCAACCAGAATATTTAAGATATTTTTAAGAGGGCCTGGCGACGGAGGATTTGCTCGGGGCAAGATAATGTCCACAAGACAGTGAATTCTGCGGAATTCAATTGGGAACGGCGGACGTCCCCGTGGTATATTACAAGCCCGCATGTTCCCGTAAAATGAGGGAGAGATAGAGGAGAAAATGGACAATGAAACGACCCTATTAATTATTCCAATTAACCGCGAGTGTCCCTTCCGTGATTCTTAATTTAACAGAGACAGGGTGTTCTCCGGTAACCTAAGTACGCGCTGAACACCGTCGGAAAACCCGATATCTGTGAACCTGTCGTGGTGCCTAAATGATTTTCATCGTATCAACCGTATAACATCTTGTTACAACAATCGCTTTGTTACAAAATAAATGTAGAAAGTTTCTCTCTATGTTTCATATTGTTACATAGAGCATACACAAATTACGGCATAATTAAGCTTCCCCTCATTTAACACTAGATTTACTGGATCTAATATTATTAGTTTACGTTTATTGAGATTGTAAAGAAGCGGGAGGAATTATTCAACAAATTCATTTCATTCGGTGTATAAAGCTAAAAATTTTGATAAATAATGTAAAGTAGCCACTTTCAGTGCTCCGTAAGCCTAGCGACTTTTAGGACAACCTGATACGAAAGATAATCGTAAAAATTTGAATACACTGACTTGAATAATATGATTGTTATACCGAAATAAATTGTACTTTTATCGATCATGCAAATCATTTATTTAATTTTTGTTATAAGTAGAATAACTTCGTAGATATTTATGCTCTATTTTAACTTTATCCGCATGATCTCCTATCAGCAAGTGTAATCGAAAACTTCTATATCAATTAAATATATATGAGAATATTGCGATCAGCCAACAATAGATGAATTAAAAAAGACTGTATCATTAAGTATTTATTAACGGTTTTTAATAACGTGAAACAATTGATCGATAAAAATAGGGGCATTCATGCTATGCATGTTAGAGAAACTCGTGTTTTTTGTGCTAATGTATAGCATCGAGAATGAAATATAATTACCAACATGAATGGTTTTTATAGCGAAGGAAGAAGTTGGATTTTATGCAGGTATTTCACTATGTTACACGCATCATTAAATATGTGTCATACGTGCAGAAGCTAGTAATTATAACAGGTGCAGCGACGATTCATTTACTGCACGAAATTGTTTACAACTGATGAATAAACATGAATGTTACCGAGCAGAAATCTTTCAGTAATGTAAATCATTTATAGTGTAAAGTAGAAAGCATTAAATAAAGTCATTAATAATTACTTGATTTGTTTAAGTCAGTAGTTTTACCACAAGGGTAGTTATGGGGTGAGCACGATTTATTGAATTATGTTATACTTGTGTTTCGCTCAACAAAAAATTACCAAAAATATTCCTGAAAATTGCACCCAATACCATGCACGACAGTGATTCATTTCAGAATTTTTGGTTTGAAAATCGATTTTTCAAAAATCCGGAAATTGCCGATTTTAAATTGAAGTTTCCAGAGTATCAGATTTATGTTATTACATTAGTTGTGTCTCATCGTGACCGTTCGTGTGTATTTTTTTCAGATTTTTCGGATTATGCAAACACGTTAAAAAAAATGGGTTCTCAGCCTTAAAAACATTTATCTTGCGAAATTCAATGCTTTTCAGCAAAGTAAAATGTTCCCCTAAATCGTAATGAATATTTATCTGTCGATCTACGTGCTCTATCACGGGCCAGGTGAAAAAAGCAGGTGCAAAAATGTGCCCCTCGTCAGTGCAAATGTCGTGTCTTATTTCCACAGAGCCGCTGCTGATTATCATGATCCTAACGTGCTTGGAAACATGACTGTAATGATGGCTTTCCGTGCATCTCATGGCATTCGAGTCGACAGTCGGAGCCCTCGGTAATTTTGAGAGGAAGGAGTGCCGTGATTCGAATTAATAACTTCATTTTTGTCCCGCTCCGTGAAGGGGAGTGCACCGTTGCGGTTCCACGCAAAACGTCAATACAGCTCGCGATCGTTTCGCGCTCCGAATTAATGACGTCACATTACATTAGCCAATTTTGCATCAATTGTAACAGTCATTTCAAATTATACTCTGATGTAATATGTGACCCATAATGCGATCGTACCCATATTATGAAACACGGTTGGGACGATATTAATGCGCAGTACAGAACCAAGTTTTTATATGCAAAACAGTTTTTAATTACATAGTGATCCATGATAATCGTATCTAATTAACAACTACTTCATGGTACAAATTATCGTATCCGTCGCGTCACAAAGATGCGATAACGTAATGCAATTTGTTAATACAATTTGCAATTACCGTACTGCAGTCGGTTAATATAAATTATCACTGTAACACGTTGATCTACGTGATTTTAAATTAAAGCATTACTGTATGATATTCGAAATTTATTTCTACCGAATTGATAAACGCTGTTAATTTGTAAAATTCTTATTCATAGCTTGTCAAGAACAGTTTTGTTTATTAATGATTTTTCATACGACGTAAAAATAGTTTTTAACGTTTCACTTTCTTATCAGGATATGATTATAACCTTGAGTTTTTGTTTGATAATGTGGTGCATTTAATCGCGCAATTCGCGTTATTCTAATTAAAATGATACCAAACACGATACAGTTACGATCATAATTACTTGTGTAATAAGCGATTAAAGTTTCGGGGGTGAAAGAGGTCAGCGAACGAAGAAGAAAGAGAAGCAGAGGGTCGAAGCGTCGAACGTTCCTCAGTTCTTCTTCCTCTTTTAATCATTCTCCTTCTCTACGTTCGGCACAAAGTACCTCTACTAAAACTGTCGCTTGGCGGACCCGACGATGCGACAGTTACATGTCACTTACGTAGCACAGTTAAGTGATCCAGCCCGTGCAATCCGAAACATCCCCTTACTTCGGATGTTTCGAAAAACGGATGAAAAACAGGGTGTCACAGTTACAGAAATATTGTAATATACAAAAGGTAGCACAGTTAAGTGCCCAGTACGTGCAATCCGAAACATTCCTCTTATTTCGGATGTTTCGAACGTATAAAAAACGGGGTGTCACAGTTATGGAGATATGGTAGCGTACAAAAGGTAGCACAGTTAAGTGATCAGCCCGTGTAATCCGAAACATCCCCCTTACTTCGGATGTTTCGAAAAATGTATAAAAAAAAATGTCACAGTTATGGAGATATTGTAATATACAAAAGGTAGCACAGTTAAGTGCCCAGCACGTGCAATCCGAAACATTCCTCTTATTTCAGATGTTTCGAACGTATAAAAAACGGGGTGTCACAGTTATGGAGATATGGTAGCGTACAAAAGGTAGCACAGTTAAGTGATCAGCCCGTGTAATCCGAAACATCCCCCTTACTTCGGATGTTTCGAAAAATGTATAAAAAAAAAATGTCACAGTTATGGAGATGTTGTAATATACAAAAGGTAGCACAGTTAAGTGCCCAGCACGTGCAATCCGAAACATTCCTCTTATTTCGGATGTTTCGAAAAATGTATAAAAAAAAGATGTCACAGTTATTATGGAGATATTGTAATGTACAAAAGGTGGGACAATTAAGTCATCCAGCCCGTGCAATAAAAGAAAAACCCTTAATTCGGATGTTTCGAAAAACGGATGAAAAACAGGGTGTCATAGTTACAGAAATATTGTAATATACAAAAGGTAGCATAGTTAAGTGACCAGCCCGTGAAATCCGAAACATCCCCCTTACTTCGGATGTTTCGAAAATGTATAAAAAAAAAGATGTCACAGTTATGGAGATATTGTAATGTACAAAAGGTAGCACAGTTAATTGACCAGTTCGTGCAATCCGAAACATTCCTCTTATTTTGGAAGTTTCGAAAAATGTCTAAAAATACATAATACGCGCCGTCGTCTTGTAAGCCATTGTATTCTCCAAACGGTGGTACGATCTCGAATAGAAAGCAGCTATAGACCGGCCATTGAATGGGATATTCGTGTCTTCCGCCGTAGCTATTTGCTTCCCGTAGACACCTAATAATAGTATCGATACGCGGCCATGAAATCGCATAAGGTTGGCGCGGCCGAGGCAGAAGCAGACGCAGAAGAAGAAAACATAAAAGGGGACGGGCGAAGTAAAACGAAAGAAGGCGAAGAAGGTGTCGTACTGAATACGCATTCACTCGGGGCGGTAGCAAAAACGTACCGGGCGAGATCGGAGGAACCAGTATCAGAGAACGTTAATTAACGTACTGAAACGTAATTAACTTGCCTCGGCGAAAAGTACTTAGCAAACAGGCTTTAATGGAAACTGCGAAAGCATTTAACAAATAAACAGAGGCTAGCCTAGCCGCTGCGATACGTCAGGCCACCGTAGCTGCTTTACGTTTACCCTGAATCCTCTTTAGCCTGTAAGCGAATAAAGAACGAGCGTGCACGCTATCCGCGCCGATGTTCCCTGGAAAAGCTCCAGGCCGGGGCGAACCTGTCTAAGCATCCCGGTTCCCTACGCTCTTCGCACTCTCCACACTCTCTTGGCACACACCTATGTATACACGCATACGCACGCGGCGCGGCATCGCGAGGAAACTTCCTCAGCCGTTAATGAATTCACCGTAATTACATACTCGCCATTTTATAGCCGGTATTACCGTGCACTCGCATTGTTCATCGCAGTCGGTGGCACGATGAATGCGTGTTTGTCATTCGAACAATGCGCCCGTCTCCGCTCGCCGTGCCCTGCGAAAACTATAAATCGCCATTGTCAGCACGAACACGATTATTTATCAAATTACGCGCCCTCCGGTTTAACGGGAATGCACGAGATAGGTCAGTGTGTTTCGTCTTTCGGCGAGAACTTTTATCAGAACGGCCCGGCGCGCGTGGCGCTGTCAAAGGCGCGTTGCCAAAGTGCTAGAATTTCGAAACGACGTGTTTATAAAATCGTTTCAAGAGTATGTTTAAAATATTTCTTCCCGCGGAAAAACGGCTCGAAAAAGAGCCGTGTTTGTACTTCGTTTTACCACGGCGCAGCTCGTCAAAAAATCGGAAAAAAATCATGAACCGTACTTTCACCTATACACCGATACCGTAAAAATATAAATGACGTCGCCTTTAGATTTCAATGCGAAATCTGCATTTTTCCGATTTTTTACAAGCAGACTTTTGCATATCTAGATTGAGAATTTTTAGCACGAACAAACCTGTGAAAATTTTCAGTGAAGGCGTAAAATGTGAATTCGCACAGAATCACGATCTTTTTTTGTTTCATTTGAAGCGGTACTATGTGGAACGGAGAATTGTATTCAATTTTATATTCTCGACACACATACTTTTGGTACAACATTTTTGATTCATTTTTTCATACATTATCTGGTAAATTAATTCTTCAAACATCCCAAAGAAAGAACGAAGAAATTGAGTCCTAATCTACTTGAAATAAAAACATGTATACAACTTGCTAAAACTATGATAAAAAGTTGTTTCAAACTACTTTTCCATTACAAAAAAAAAAAATGCAAAAAATTGATATTTTTCAAAACCGATTAAAAACAACTAAAAAATCACAGCCATTTATTCCCGAACCATCCAGCACATAAACATCTTTGACACAGACATTTCTCATAAAAAAGTAGCAAATGCAAAATGAGCCAGTGTATTTTTTCAAGTGCGAATAAGCAATAATTTTCGAGCTATCGGCCAATCCATTAGAGCTGGCGAAGAAATAGTATCTATCAAACCAGCGGAAGTTAGCTGACGTAATCAAACGCATCGTTCGCGAGCGGAAACGAGCAGCCTCCGTCGAAGAAGAGGAAGAAATCGTAGAGTATCCTCGCGAGCCGGATCCTGCGTGGTCGATTAGCGTAGTCGCTCAGTGCATCGCGTCAGCCATAATGCATCCGGGAAGCCAGGCATTTGCCGGCATAAAAATTCCGAAATATTCATCCGAAAGCGTAGAAACTGATCCTTAATGCTACTTTGATATCGCGAGCATCCCGTTTCTTGTGGGTCTACCAACGTCATAAATCTCGGCTGTGTTCTCGGTATTAAGCCCGCAGACGAAACGAACGAGCAGGTGATTACCGAGGAGAAAATAGATCGTTCGTTGGAATAAAACCAGCAGAGTCGAGAACAAGGAGCCGAATTGTTCCGCGGCACCGGAATGCATACGTGCCACGCATCAACATACATACACACGCACACAGCGCTCCACTTAGCTTTGTGTGTGCATATATATACGCCTAGCGCGTATATACATACGTGTAATTTCACAAATGGCCGCCTTTTGTGCACGGTCCCGTAAATATGCAAAATTACGCGAACGATTGGAGGGCATCCGCGACTCTCCGGGCAATTTTCATGGCCGTGGAAAATCATCGTCGGGCTAAGTATTCCGATTTGCCGACGGCTCAACTGAAACGGTCTTTTTCGACGATGACCCGGCGATCGGCACTCTGTCTCTCGAGACGCGCAGCTACCCAGCGAACTTCAAAGACGCTGCTCCACTGGAAAGCTGGTTAAATAGAGGATTTTATCACGTAGAAAATTATAATAACTACTCCGGGAAATCGTTTCAATCAAGAGCTACGCCCTCCGACTCTCCTTGGTGTCGGCTTACCGTTTTGTCCTAGCTAGGGACCAAGAGTTTCTCTAATAAGAAAAGACAATTGGTTATTTTATACGGATATAGGAACGTATTCTGCGCATGTCGAGTGGATTTGACCTTGACATATTTGATCGTCACGGTATAGTCGTGCGCGTCTGATTTTCTTGTTGATTTTTATTTTATCGTGGAGTTATTTGTAATATTCGCCAGCATATTGCCTGTCACGAGGCAATCCAAGAAAACGTGACGTCACGAGATAGCCGCCTGTTGCCAGTTTCTGATAAATTTAGTGTTTGCATGGACAATGTACAGACTCCTTTAATTACGCGCGGTTTTTGCTGGGAAAAATGCAGAGACTTTTCGTGTTAAATACGTAAATAATCAACTAAAAATACACATCACCGTCTTTGTACATGTCCTGCCTATGTCGGAGTGGTATTATTTTTTCGATACGAGCGCAAAATCTCTCGATGTTTAAGAAAATCTGTCTGCGGCTGTCATTTTGTGACGTCACGCTTGCTTCGGATGCCTCGTGACAGACGGTATGCTGCCGAATATTACAAGTAACTCCACGATAACATAAAAATCGGCATTTTGGAGACTAAATTGACCACTTATAAACTCCTTATTGCGTGTAAATACCTAGTCGAATCAGATTATCGCAGGATCGGCAAACGGGCCATTTGATCTTAACGAAACTGGTCAATTTAAGTAAGAAACCTTTGCATTTAAAGGGAAGTAAAAATTGTATCAATTCCACTATTAGGTACTGCAGATTACTGTAGAAGATACCGGCGATTTTATCCCGCATCTGTTTTCTTATCTTGATTCATTATCAAACCGAGACTCGACATCGCGAAGTCTCTTTGCCCTCCGTGCTCCTCGATCCCGGTCGAACGAAAGAACAGTAGAGAGAGGGAGCTGCACGCTAGATTTTACGAGTCTGTTTAGGATTTCATTTGCCGACAAAGTTGTCGCAAATTCTTGGCAGCCTGACAGGCTCGAATGTGTCGAGTATTGGATAAGAAAACACAGACGTACGCGGGCAGACGCGACTGCGCCACCACGCGTAGCATCCGACAATGCACTTACAGTTGAAATGTTTGATCTTCCCTTGACTGTCGGCCAATTCTGGCAACTTCGCGGAAGAGAATGAAATTCTAGCTACCAATAAACGTGGAATATTACAAGAAAACTTTTGCTCCGTGTTAAAGCATCGCGGGCCATATTGCGTTCGATTGTCGAACGAATTTTCATTGTGGACGGTCATCCAGAAAACGTATCTAAGTGTTCCTTTTTTCAATAAAACACAAACTTTCTGCAATTTGTCCAAGCTGTTTTTTTATTGAAATCAATTATATGTGGAAGGTATCCATTAGAAAAAGTTTCCCTCTCTCCGCCAGTACCGGATTAGTCACGTGACCGGATGAGGGGATGGTAGAGTGGGGACACATCTTTTAATTTGGAGACTCTGATCTGAAACTATTTCACCAATTGCAACTCGAATGTTGTTCTTTAGACCAGTTGTTTATGGCTTATTGGCATAAATTCAACTTTTCAAAAAATCCAACAGAATTAAACTGTTCGACCTTGGAGGCCATTTCATCTCCTGCGAACCAGATGAATAAATTTCACACCCTGATCTATTAGGGGTTAATTTTACCCCGACTATTAATTATCTGCAAGATCATTTGAATAAAAATAAATCGACTCGGATAAAAACGTGTTTCATCGATTTTATAATAGGATCAGATTCAAATAAAACGAAGATACAATATCTCTCGAAAATAGACGATTCATTTTTGAAAACACAAACATCTTATTAGTGTATTTCAAAATTGTTTTAAATTCGCTGGGGCTAATTTAACCCCACCTGGTTCGCGGAGGGTTAAATAATCTTAACTTTCTATCCACCAGAAGCCTATCAGGCTTAATCAATCAATCAATCAAAGCCTAATAGGCTTTCCATTAATTGTGTAGTACCAAATGGAAGTTTAAAAATTTTATTCGATTACGTGATTGAGGGTACGTTGTTGATTTATGATTGAAGATTCTCTGTTCCTGTAGGAGAATCTATTTTTATTTATTTATTAATGTCCTAAACCTTGTATGGTTTATATAGCATACATTAGTATAACACTTTGACAAAGGAGTGTATATTATTATACAAAGCTAAATCAACAAAAACGGTAGACACTAAATACTAATCTTACATTTTGTTGGAGAATCTATTAAAAAATCCTCATCCTTGGTACATAGATTTCCAAAAATTATGAATGAGAAATGGAAATTATCTCTGAGAAACGTTGAGTTATGTATGAGTTTGTGCTATAAAAGAAGTATTGGTAAATGTAGTCAATTATGCACTTTTAAACACGAAGTCTGATCTTTTTTTGCCAAGCGTAATTTAAAATATAATCATGCTTAGCAAGATATCCAAGTACCAGTCGAGTTTGCATAACCTGGTTGAATTTATATGTATGTACGTCCGCCGTATGTAAACAATTTCGTAAGTTACCTACAGTGACTCCCATTAACATTCTAACGCTGTTTAAAAGAGAATATTATGTTTCGAACTAGAGCAAATATCTTGAATCTTTTGAGACAAGTTTTATGAAAGCATTAGGTGGCTAGATGATGCAGAAATTTTTGAAAAATTAATAATTAGTCAGAATCATAGAGAAGGTACTCAAGGTTGCTTTTCACAAATATTTTTGTCTGGACCTGACATTTAAAGAATACGACTTGCAAATTTGTATTAGTTATATGATATGAAGAGATATAAAAATCTTTAAATTTATTATTAAGTAACAAGAGATATGAAAATCTTTGCAAAGATTCACAAAAAGATTTTATAAATAATTAATGGATCTTCAATTTCACGAATTACAAATTTCAAATTAAAAATAAATTACTGGCGATTAATTGTGAGGTCCACGAATTATTTGTACGTAACCTAATATTACAATTTTAGATCGAACCTCGTGAGAAACTGCATCAGCATTTGAATTTTTAACAATGTTTAACTATTTCCGGAAAAAATCCAATACACTAATTCTTTTAACCTCTCAAAAATCCCAGTCGGTCGGTCCAATTTTAAAAAAGCTATTTTCTTCTAAAGTATTTACGTTGCACCGTGGGCTTTCGAAGATATTCTTTCACTCTATAAGGCACAAACCTTGCAATTTGCATGAATTACCATGACTTAACTGGTTCAAAAAATACTAGCTCACGAAAAACTGGTTGCTACTAAAATTAAACCAACAAATATTAATAATTGCATGCAAGAAGAATACATGAAAGTGTGTACTTTTTCACTCGCAAACATATTATTTTAATATTCTACAGGCAGAAAGCATATACAAAGTTTCATAAAACTGACGTAGCCAGTGGAAAACAGGATTTAATAAAATTATATAATAAAGACCATATTATAAATTTACATAAAAAGGTAGGTTAAATTCGTTGAGAGAAATTGAAGGTACTATCATTATAACTATTCATTATTTAAATGTGGAAAATATTTCCATTAACGATAAAAATAAATGCACTGATCAAATTTATAATAAACAAATATTAATACAAAAATTAATTTGATCCGTTTATTTTATGTTCGGAAAAAATAAAAAAAATCCATCATTTTACTAATATTTTTGTAGGATATTATTACTCCTTATACCATTGTCTAATTATATTATTTTTCACATTTTGTATCCTTCCCAAATAATTCGCACAACAATCATACTGGCGCTAAAATTTTATAGATTTGTATAGCCTAATATTTCAACATTAGTTTGTTATATTTTCACTGATTTTGGAATATGCATTACCGTATGGTCCATCAAAAAATCCTCTCACGTAAACCCGCACGTGTCACCGCGAGTGCCCGCATGTAAATGCAGAACTTAACGCGTTAAACAATGAGAATTGTATAGGAATTGCCAACACTGGAGCGACATAAAAAGTTCTCGGAAAATTTACCGTTACGATATTGTTAACAATATGCTTTATCGTTCGTATTAAGCAGTTGTACACTTACCAATTATAATACTACTGTTGTAAAATCGAACAATTTTGTTTGGTATAAAATTATATATAATTTAGGGGGTTATATAGAAAATGTTGTTTAAGTTTAAAGTTAATAATAATTTTTATAAAAAATAGTAATTTTATAAATATAGTAACGAGTAATTATTTCGAGTTAGAAGTACACAGTTTGAACAGTATTTCCTAAAAATTTTATTGAAAAATTGCGGAGATGTCATGGATTGTGTCTGACAGGTTTTTGAAAATGTCGTTTGCGGTATCGGATATATCTCTGTCAATTTCCAATCGAATAAAACAAAAAAGTATTCTTTTAAAATCGACAAGTAAAATTGGTGCATGTGACTGACTGGAAATTCAAAAATCGGTACATGAAGTATCACCTAAATCAGTCCACCAGTTTTGGAGATCTGAAAATCGTAAGTAGCAAATGTCAAGAAAAATACATATTTCTGAAAAATTAATTTTTTCCTCGTCTAGTTGAACGTGAGTGACCCCTTAAAATATAAGCATAAAAAATCAGTTATTGTATTACACGATTAACCATGTAGTAGTAATCCAAAAAACTTACACCTCACCGCGTCCATAATATTTGGGATACTTATTTACGTATTTGTGGATTTTGCATAAATATATTTCATATTTATAAATACATTATTTTTAACAGATCTTTCAACAGCAATAGCCATGTTAATGGTAAACCAACGATTCTGCACTGAAACGGGGGTTTTTGTAACTATTCTTTTTTCCCCATTCACCTTCCCCCCATACTATTAAGTGTTACATACTTTTATATTTTTCTAACTAGGCGTTAAAAGAGTTCCTACATACTAATCCACCGTCCAAAGATAAGTTTACCCAAGAGACTCTCACACAAGAGAGCAATTAGGTAACTAAGCAATATCGCGTGATAGTTTTTATATGTTTATTGATACCTGTTATGAGACTGTACAAATTTTAAACAATAAACATGTTTAAAAAAAACCAGCGATTCTGCAATGTAATCTAAAAATTTTATATAAGTGAACTGTAGGAAATAAAAATTAAATGAAAATATAATTTTTCTTGAAATAATTCTGATAAGTTTATACTGTTTTTAAATTCTTGTTTTCATATTCCACCTATCCATTTTTTGTTGCAACCTCATCAAATTCGCAGTTCTAAGTGCACAATCTAAAGAAAGTGCACGTTCGATTAAGGGTGGCCAGAAATTCGAGGGTATGCAACTTGTGAATGCATTAAAGTATCAAGACATAGTGACGACACTTTCAAAACTTTGTGCATACTCTTGCCAAATGCGGGCCTGGAAAGTCTGCATCAAGGAACCGATCCTATTATACTAAACGTCAGTCAACTTTTAGAGAAAGTTCTCCAAGTACCGAACACATAAGGCTTGTTTAAGATATATAAAATTATACATGACCTCTGACTTTGCATTAAATTCCATTATCCGATTAAATACACCAAATATTTATTTAACACAATCTTCTTAAAAACCATTATAATTCGAAATCATTTTAAAACTTATAATATTAATGGAAATAGACAACGAGTGGTGATATTTTTCGTTAATTGCGGCAATTTTTCAATATCGACGAAAAGTCACTCGTTGCTTAATGTAAAATATTAAAGATTCACTATTAACATAGTCTTCTCATAATATTTACAAAAACATTTTTCAGGGCTTTCCATACAATTACGCATATTTTGACCGAAAAGACCAAACGTAAAGAGTATTCGGTTCGAAAAGGGCAAATGCGACGATAGGGAAAAAAAAATTTTTTTCGAAGTTTCAAGGTCATCGAAGTTTTTTTCAAAATGGACTACATATTTTCAATACGACAGTCTCATAGTTAATAAGAAAACAAATTCAACGATGTGCGACATGTTGACCTTCACTTGACCTTGAACGAGAAAATCACGTTTGTATGGGGAAAAGTTGAATTATAAATATCATTAAAAAATAAGCTGGTAATACCATGCGCATGGGAAATAACTACATAATTTATCAGCTGTTGTCACACTTACGACATATCCGCTTATAAATATTTATAAGATAATTTCGGATGTATCTACGGGCTTAGTCACTAAACGTTCGAGGAAATCTGAAATTAGATCCCCCTATCACTGTTACACGCGAGTTTGGAATTCAGTCGGAGTGTCCTTTGAATGAATTCCAAAGTATCTGTTTATACGGGACCGTGGAAGATGCCATACATTAATAGGTATTCGAAGGATTATTTTACGTGATCGGTTTCCCAAGTTCGGGCACCTTGGCCGCGTACTAGAGGATTCCACCAGGCAATGAAAAACTGCTTGGTATTCTCGCGAACTGTCCGAGATGCCTGTTTAGAATCACGTATGTATAGCCGGCCGCGAGCTATGGAGCATCATCTCCGGCCTCGGGACCATGGAACGACGTTAGAAAAACTGTTCCGTATGCATTCAGCGGCCTGATTCATCGATCATTACGCGCGTGTCACGGCGGAGTCAATTGATTTCATTACAGAGATACTGGACGTCACGCGCTCGTGGATTGACATAATGCTGGGCGAATGCCGAGGTATTTGCTTAATTTCAAATATGTCAGTGCCGCATCATAAATTCAAATACGATGCTCCGCGGATGAATGCACGGCGAATTGGTGCTACTCGCGAACAGGAATCCACCGGAGGGAGTCTGCACTAATCCGTGGAATGGTGTAAGTACAGTTTGCGACTGCGAAAGCCTCGCTGCAATCTCCCGGCGAAAATTCGTTTTACGATCAACTTTGCGAACGATGTTACACGCAACTTGAACCGGCTGCCGCTTCAAAATGATCACACGTTAGAACTAGCCTGCGGATTTTATGCGAAAGTCAACAGGTGCAATTTAGAGCAATTTTTAGGATATCGATGTATCATTTTCAATTTGTTGAAGTTGCTGGTGGATTCCTGATTCTTACAATTAATATAATTTTTTATTTTGCACAACGATCCGCTATCTGATTATAACTGGAAATTGAATATAAAAATGATTTTATGGACTTTAGTACTTCAACGATTCGAAAAACTGCGATTTGGTTTTAAATATTACATTTATAGTTTATATACAGAGCGTCCCAAAAATGTATTTCCTTGAAAAGACACCCTGTAGATTAACAAAACTAAGTTTTTATTTTTGATAGCAACGTATTAAATTACTTTGAAGCTGTTAGTATAAAGGTGACTACCATTTGAAACTTTCATTATTCCTGCGTAACAGTACATGTCCGCAGAAGTATTGTTATTGAGAATTGTTTCTGATGTACGTCAAAATCCGCATTACACATCCCTCATTCCGTGTAATTGGATTTGGCATGCCATGGTTAACTTTTCTTCGTGTTCTATTGGTTAATATCAGCATCTGGTTCATGTTTTCATTATAAATTGTGGCGCCGCAGTAAATTACAATTACGAAAATTACAATATGTCAGACATGTTCGCTGGTGTGCAGAAATAATTTAACAAATATTAAATTGAAATAATTTCTGTATTACCAATTTCAAAACATCAATATTTGAATACGAATCGCACGAGAAAAAGCTGTATCGATTAATGTACCCAAAATTTAAATTGCACCGTCAACTTTTCGAAACTTCGCTAGAGATACTCACAATTTGTTAATATTAAAAAATTTATTTATTCTGACGTTTAACGATTTTTATGTAATATTTATGTATCCAAAGAAACTGTTGAATAAAGTCCTCATAAATGTACAAATTCCAGTGTAAACAAAATTAATAAACAAAACGAAAAATAATTGAGAAAAATGGAAATGTTTTAAAATATACATAGAACTCTGTAACTTATTAGTCTGCAGATTTACTTATCGAGATAATAGTTCGTTGACCGATAATGAAACTTCAGTGTGGAGTTGAACAGACATTCCCATTTCCATTTCACATGTCCCAACGAAATCAATCAATTTTTTTTATAAAGAAGAAATGCCATCCCAGCCGTAATCGTTCAAGATTCGATATCACGGCAAACTTTGAAAAACAGCCGGGTCGTTTATGCATTCGAGTCATGCGTTCCCCGATGCAAATTATGTCATTTAAAATCAGGAATCCATACATACTAGTCGGGAACATGATAGTTGAACTCGGAAGGAAACTCGGATAAAGAGTCAATTTGCAGCCTCGCGTGTTTATTGCGATGTGGCCGTTCCCGTTCGGTGATAAAGGGGCAGAATTCAGGGTTCGGCAAGTTTGAGGTAATAGTGGCCTATATCTCGCACGACTGCCAAGGGAGGTCACCGTTTAGAATACCTTGTCCTGTACGTACACAGTGGAAACTATCGTGTGACTAGCCGGCCAACCGTTTTCGTCTGCTCAAACAGCAAACTTTTTGAATTTACTGGACAATTACACAGTGTACATACACGAAGCACTAATGGTTACTTCATCTTTCTCTGCGTGGAAAGCACTGAATGTTCCTACGACCAAGGACCAGTTATGACGTCGTGATCGAGATTAATTGAGATCGTGAAAGGTAAATACAGTGAATTAATATTAGAACTCTTTTAAAAGAACGATAACTTTTTAATATTGGCTCGTACGACTTGGATTTGTTTTGAGAAGAACAATTTCAGTTCAACTTCGTTGAACTAAATTTTAGCCGGGTTAACTGAACTCTCTGGACTCCTATTAAATGAGCGAACACTCAGTGGTGGGAGACAGATGGACTTATTATGATGTAATCAAGCATTCAAAGAATTTCTTTGATCTGTTAGTTATAGACAACTACGAATTATTTTAAGCATAGACTAATATTTACATACCCGACGTACAAGAGAACAAAGAAACAGGAATCATACCTGCAACAGAAAAAATAGAGCACATCAGTCAGTTGTGTCATAAGATATTCAATTAACACTCGGTGAATTAAAGAAAATGCGTGTATAATTAAAATTAATTTTAAAAGATTAGAAATGGTCAGAAAACCGAACCTTATTATGATGATCTATGGTTAATACCTTTTAGGTATGCTCAGTGGATCCAAAAAGTACCTATTTGAACAGTAAATTTCCGATTCTCGAGTAATTGTCATTATTTGAACCATAATAACTCCGTTAAAAAAAATACAAGTTTGTCATTTCTTTCTAGAATATTTGTGAAAGCATCAAAAAAATGTTTTCTTACTGAATACAGGTTTGGAGATTGAATCTTCCCCTTTACAACGACTGCTTAAAACTTGATCTACAATTTTTTTAATTGTTTTATAAAACAAAAACGTGAAGAAAGTTTGGTATTTTAAAACCATCACGATGACCTTATATTATTGCAAAGATGGCAGTACACCTTCCATTCAAAGCTTGATAAATCGACTCGAAAAAATCGTACATCAATATTTAAATATTCCTCGTAAAGGGAAAGATTTAATCTTTAAACCCGCAGTAGTTTCAGTCACGAGAAAAATGTTGCGATGTTTACACATACGTTTCAATGCGTAATGTTTTAGCCAAAGAAGCATCTGCAGTTTCTCAGTCGCTGTATCATGCTAAAATATCTCAAACAAAAATAAGCGATGGATGGCAAAAGTAGAGACTGTAAGCTTCGAAATGAGTGAAATTGTCGCACTATTTTTTTTTTAACTAAATGATCACACTTCAAATATCGACAATTTAGTGTTCAAATAATTTTTGGATCCACTGTACATTTAGCTTTCTGAATTATAATTCGCGATACTTCGTTGTCCTTTTTTTGTAGTCGATACAATTATTGCAAAAATGTTCCACGGTTGTTTATTACAATGTTATCGATTTAACGGATCCACATATTTGTCAATTGATCGTTACTTTCGAAATTTTTTCTTTCTATGTCGTTCCTAGATTAATTTTATGCATTCTAAAGTTTTTTTAAAAGTGCTTCAAAGCTCCTGGCTTCAAAGTCCCGATGGAAAACTACGATCGCGCGTGAAATTGATTTACCATATGGAGTAAATATAAGCACACAGGCAACGTTTCAATGAAAATTAAAACAGTGCTTTGATTAAAGATCCATACGCGTTTCGATTGAATAGGATACCACGCAATTATTATTTAAACCAGGCCATTCGATAAACGCTGAAGATATTAGTATCACGGATAGCCTGACCGTATGCGAATTATATCGCAACTTTCTGCATAATTACTCCGCTATGAAAGTTCATGCTTGAAGTGGAACCATTAATTTTCTTGCTAATCATAAACAGTATTCCACTAAATTGTTAAATTGTTCTCTGTTCAACGCCACGAACAGACAATAAAATAAACTTGAACCATACTGCTGTCTCAAACTTCTAAATTCTTTTTTTCTGAGAAAATGTTTATGTCTCGTACACACTACTGGGCTGGAACTTTTTCAACGAAACTCACCTTTCAACCAACATAGTTTCATGGATTTTAATGATCATTAAATGGCGAATTTTGATGAATTTATAACGCATGTTGTTAAACAATAAATTATAAAGTGAGCAATCAAATAAAGTTATATTCAATTATCGCATCGTTTCGTATGTATCGAAATTTCATTAGAAAAATCATTAGGGAAATAATTAACTATTCAATGTCGACCAATGGAAATTTCTAAATTAAAAGAAAATTGCACACAATTTCTAGGCACAATTTTATACGCTGATTCAATTAATTAATTTCTCTCGAAAGAACTGCACGATATTTATTTAATAATGTATAATTCAAAATATAAAATATATTTTTAGTTCCATATCTTTGCAACTAATGTGTAAAACTAGTACATCTAGACTTGATTTCTGCATATACTAATTGAATAAGTAAATTCTGTTACGTCAATTCGCAGAAGTGATGCTGCGAATAAAGAAAAGGATCATTCAATACAACTACTATTTTATTATATATTAATGTAAATATTGATTATTCGGTTTTAATTATTTCGTTTGTTTATTTTTAGATTTAAATCTCCTGTCGGATTTGTCTCGTCAAGAGAATCAATGGCTCGAGATACATTCACGATCGTAAATAATTCTTCTGAATGGGCATATCGGCAATTACCTAGGCAGTAAGAGAAATTCTTCTCATCTTGGATGCTAACAATTAATCATCGGTCGATTAATCAATCGATTCACCGTAACTCGATTAAAGCCCGAGACTTTCGATAAGTCTGTGTCACGGCGGAAATTTCATTTAATAGCGAATTCACTGGAATCTAGATAAATTAGTTTTCTTTATGCCGGTTGATCTCTAACCTATTTAGAGCCGCACTGGTGGCTTATGCTCGACTATGAAGAGGACGGTTTCCATTCGTGGTAATGATGATCGATATCCCGCAGAACCGTTGCGGTTAATGCCTATATGGGATCACACCGAATTGAATGTGTATTAGGATGTTCTAAATACATTCCTGTTGCTCTGTTGTCTTGGGTATTGGCCTGAACTTAACACGAGATAACTGTAACGCTCCTGTGGGAACTATGTACTTAGGAGAATTCCGAAAATATTTGTCGAGTATTCAACTTCTACAGAAAATATTGAACCTCAGTTATTTGGTTGCATTTCGCAACATTCTTTATCAATTCATTGCGGATTTTATGCATTTATGATAAAAATAAGTAGATCATGTACAAAGCAATAAAAACATTTAGAGAAATCTATGTGTTACTTTCAACTCATTCAAATTAGTGAGGGCAGCATTAAATGTCTACGAATAAAAAATTCAAACTATTTTTATTTTGCATGAAAATCTGCAGTCTATTCATTATTATAATGAAACTGCGCTGAATGAACCATTTGGTTGAAAGCATTTATGATAAAAATTAGTAGATCATGTACAAAGTAATAAACATATTTAAAGAAAACTATGTATTACTTTTAACTCATTCAAATTATTGATGGCAGCAATAAATGTGTACGAAGAAAAAATTCAAACTATTTTTATTTTGCATGAAAATCTGCAGTCTATTCATTATTATAATGAAACTATGCTGAATGAACCATTTGAATAAACCATTAAAAAAATGAAAGTGAATTATTATAATGAAAGCAAGATTATTTTGTGTCAGTGAAGCAATGAATGTTATTTTCAAATATGTAAAATCACTTTTCAATTCGTAGAAATGAAGATTTTATTGTAAAGAGAATGTATGATTGCATTTATCTGTGGTAACAGTTTATCTTAATAACTTATTAACAGTTTCGTATCTAAAAATATTGGCTTCGAGTCAGGGGAAGATTTGAAATTACGAAAAATATTTTTAAAAAATCATCTCCCGAAACATTTTCATTTGAACGATGACCGCGTTAAAATCGACGCGACCTTTATTCCTCCTCTATTCGGCGGCCGTCGGATTTATTTCTAATTGCAAGTTAGACTGCGACCACAGTCGCGAACTTTTTATTTCAAATAAATTTTCAGGTTTCAGTTCACCGAGTCGGGAATCGGGATCAAGGAAAGTTCGAGGGGGAAAAAAACGCGTAATCCGTTGAACAGAAAGGGAATTTGAAAAGCCTCGAGTTCTCGGAACTCCTCTATTTAACGGTAGAACGGGGGCCGCGGTAAAATTAGGACAAAACAAATTCGCTAGGGCCGGACCAGAAGCACACCTTAGATAGGGCGTCTATTTATCGCTCCACCGCGCGCAGCTCCGGCGATTTAGATTCCGATGTTGAAAAGCCGGGGCCCCGGGTTATGCTGGTTCACGGACTGGTCGCCATAGGAAAACTGTGATCGATAATACGCGGATTCAGTCGGTGGAAATGCTTAAAATCGGGCCGGACCGGGTTTCGGGGCGCACGCTAACCGAAAACTTTTGAAAGGGCTCGCCGCGATTGCGTTTCCTTGCGAATCACTTTCGGTACCGGCACCGGCACCGGCGCCAACACCGCTGCGCTGATTTACTATGTACAAATTGCTAGGTGTTCGCGGGATTAATTTGTGTATCTGGCACTCCGCCGGTGGTCATACATTTGTTGCGCAACCGACGCATAGTTTCAGCGACGATAGAGAATTTATCACGCCCCGGCTAATTGTAATTGATATTCCGCGGGAATCGCAGAGTAAATGTTGTTCGACATCAACCGCAGCCCGGTGATCTACAATAGCTTGTTCTAGGAGCGAACTACGCGAGAACCGCGCAACACGTCTAAGGGTGGCTTTCGAAATGCAGTAACGCCTGGATAAATGTGAAAGACATGCGCACGATATTTGTGGACAAATTATCACCACTACTTTTCCCGCACTTCTTCAGCGTACCAGAGAAATATAACACGATGCAGAGTTAGATATATTTACGAGACAATAGTGATCTAATGAGAAAATTTATTTTCTTAATTGGACAGATACATTTATTTTCAGCCTTTCGGTTTAAAATAATTGTTTTTTTTTCCAAATTCGTGTCACTTTACACAATCATTCATACAATACTAGTTCTATAAATATTAGTATACATTATTGTTAATATTAGTGCGACGAGAAACATTTATTTATTAAAAAAATCTTAAATACTAATCATCAAAATAATTTTCATCGTTTTCTAACACTTTTTGCCAACGTAAAGGCAGCTGTTCGATTCCCTTTTTAGGAAAGCCCTTCGACACTTTAATTACTTTTCGGTCCCCCAATATTATTAATGCAGTAATTACTTTTAAAATTCAATTTAAAACCCTTCCACATCAGGGTTAAAATCGACATATTACTCTTCAAATAATCTTATAAAATAAGATCAGTAGGAACGATATTATTTTATTGATCTTTTAAATAAATTTCCTTCGCTTTGAAAAAACTTTGAAGTGCAAAGTCACCGTTTCAAGGTTTCTACTGTTCATAGTGGCCATTAGTTCAGCAGTGGAAGTACCTAGATACGTGTCTACTTTGCTTTTATTCCATGCTGGCGCGGCGCCAGTGAATTTTGTATTATTCATGATTGTTATCGAAGATGTATGCTATTTCCAAACATTGCTGGTCATAGATCGAATACTTTGTAATACTCTTCGATTCGAGCTTTTGAGTTTCTTCGTTCATTTTAATGAGCTTCCGAATGATTATTATGGCATATTTTTATCCAGAGCAATCGCCGTTTTTCATATAATTATTTTCATATTGTTTTCACTATATGCAGCGGTAATTGTTGAACTGTAGATTTTTGCGAAAATTCGCATATTCATTTTTCATAAAAGTAATAGGACGGGAACACAAAAATTCTTTACGGTAAAAATACGATAAAAGTTATATCAATTTTTGGTAATTTACACGTATTATTGTATCTTACGCACGTATTCTATGTATGCACATACAACATTCAACCAGAGGCATAGTAATGCAACCAATGCAATCTGTTCAATAGAACGTTAGCATTCGGGAAAGTGGAATGTTAATGTTAGTGGAATACATTGTTACCACAGAAATAATAGAATTTATTTGAAAATCCCAGTTATGAGATTGCGATTTTTAAAAAATTTTTTAGGATAAATTAGATAATAAAAGATGATAAAGGTCAGGCACAAAATGGAAATTTTCAAGCCGGCGTTCTGATTTTTAAGTTTGACCTTCACCTTCGAGGTTCGAGGTCATTTGAAGGTCATGCCACAAGTTTGGATGTATTATTTTGTGAACTACGCGATGAAATACGAAAACATGTGTGGTTACTAAAACTACCACTGACCATACTGACCACTTGATATCATTCAAATTACACGTAAAAAACTTTTCACTTTGTCAAAATTAAAGAAGATTTTTTCAGCGAGACACCCTGAATATGATCCTACGTAACATTTGCCAACAAAAAATGAAAATCGCACGAACATCCGCAGCCAGCTGATTACAATATGTGAAAATAATGCCTAATTTCAATTAATTTAAATTAATTTTAGAATTAATTTAGAAGTAATTTCAACAGTTAGCACAACTTAGTAAAATTGCAAAAAATGAAATAGGGAGGACTGCTCTAACAATAGTTTTTCTCTATTTATTATCGCACTTTTGATATCACAGAGTTTTAGTATTCGAGCACAATGTAGCAAAAACTCAGCACAATTAAGCAGAACTTTTTTTTTATTTAGTTATTTAATGTTGCTTCAGCATCAATGGTCATTAGCAACATTTCTTACAATATTTTACACATTTTTGTGTCTTTGATATTCTAGGCAAGACCGGTGATATGCTTCTCACTACTTAACAGAAAGGATCTGGGCAACTTCCCATTTTTCCTTTCAGTTTCGTATTTGTTGCATTCTATTACTAAATGATTAATGTTAATTACTTTACATATATCGCGAGTTGTGTTTTCTTGAAATGAATGGGTTATTTCTGTCGAAATTACGTAATTCTAAGAGTGGGGGGAGGCTGACTTCTGGGAGGCAAAAACAGATGGTACATACGGATTTGTGGATGAAATCACAATGCCATCTATTCATTTACATTGTAATCCTAACGTTCTTTCGAAAGGTCGATGTCGTTTACATGACAACTATGAGCGGCATTGTGTACGGGAGGGCAGAGCATCGTAAAACAAGCGTAACAGACGGAAGACGGTATGTTCATGGTGGTCTCCGTTCATTACGAATGGAGTCCACGCTCCGATAACAATTCGAACGAATTTACGCAACCGAATTTACCAGTTCGATGTCTATTCAGCCCGGACGCTGATGAACTAGAACACCGAGTTAATTACTTCGAAGCACCGATATCTCGACGCGAACGCGGATACGCCACGGGAGTGGCCCGGCCCGTTTGTCGCAGTAAATTATGTTTAAAATCGTGCAACGTCGAATACTAATCACAACACAGCCAGAGACGGGTACCCGGAGGAACAGCGCGGCGCGGCGCAACGTTCCATTGATTTCCGCGAGCTACTTCGGAATCGAATCGAGAGCTACAAATCAGGCATTAACGAGGATAATTGTAACGAGGATGATAATTTGCTCGAGGAAGGATCGAAGATTGATCTCGAGCAACGATAAAGGAATGAAAGCAACTTTTAAGAAGAAGGGTGGTTGGGGGAGGAGGGAGAGATGGACGAAGAAGCAAAAGTTTGCGTCTCTGGTGAGCGAGCAGTTACTTTCTTAGCCGGGGTCGAGTTTGTAACGAATAAAGCAGCTAACTTTTCAATGGATTCATTAAATTCGCAACCGATTCTCCGTCACATCCTGTTTCCCTTCTATGTATATCATTATACATACATACGTATATAACTTTAAAAGCGGTTCCGCGTCAATAATCCAACGTATCCCGGCAATTAACCGAGTCTGGTCTGGCGACTCGTGCGGATTGCTCACGATTAGACGAACTTTGTCGATTTGCTCAGCCCTATCAGCCGCGAATCGCATCATCGATTAGATACTCGATACCGAAATTATCGGGGACAGGACTTGCGGGGTGTAGTCGAAATGGTCCGGGTTAGGTCTGGGACCAAGAGACTGCGGCAGCGTATGCACCTACATTGAAAGGTATTGCCAAGTTACCGAATTAAGTGAGAAGTGAATAAATTGGGGATGTTCATGCGCTTTTTAATGTTTGTAGGCAAGTTTCGGGAAAGTGGGAAGAAATAGAATCTTATTTTCAGTGGTGAGTAGCCTTTATATGTCTGAAATAAATAAAAACCGTATTGAATTCTGTAGAATTTTATGTAATAGCGTTTTTTGAGAACTTTTACAAGCCATAAATGCATGGGGACCCTCAGTCTAGCAACAAATAGAATCTTATTTTCAGTGGTGAGTAACCTTTATAGGTCTGAAATAAATAAAAATCGTATTAAATTCTGTAGAATTTTATGTAATAGCGTTTTTTTGAGAACTTTTACAAGCCATAAATGAATGGGGACCCTCAGTCTAGCAACAAATAGAATCTTATTTTCAGTGGTGAGTAGCATTTATAGGTCTGAAATAAATAAAAATCGTATTAAATTCTGTAGAATTTTATGTAATAGCGTTTTTTGAGAACTTTTACAAGCCATAAATGAATGGAGACCCTCAGTCTAGCCATTATCAATTTAACATAGAGAGGATAAACTATTGCTTATCTTTGAGAAACTTTC
This sequence comes from Lasioglossum leucozonium, assembly GCA_028454225.1. NCBI lineage: Eukaryota > Metazoa > Arthropoda > Insecta > Hymenoptera > Halictidae > Lasioglossum > Lasioglossum leucozonium. The sequence goes on along the minus strand of CM052210.1, from coordinate 3,476,748 downwards.
TCTGTCGTATTTTGTTCACTCGATTGCTACGTTTAATTGAAATAAATAATGATTCCAAGTTTGATTAAACTTGTACGAGATGTGGTTAATCATTTGTGGAGCACAGTAATTGGTTAACACTGGTTTAATAATGAGTTGATGGTACGTTAATGCAGCACTTAATGCATGCTGTTCTCCCTCCCGTACAGAGGCGCAATAAATAGCCCGTCTCTGTCAGTATCAGATTAATCACGTGACATTGTGACACGTGCACGACAGAGATGGAACGCGTCGTAGAAGGGGAAGGTAGAGTGGGAACACAAATGTTTAGAATATAAATATTCGGAGACCGAAAAGTAATCAAGATTTCTTCGTTAGTTCGTGTCGAAGAACTTTCCTAAAAATGGAATCGAACAACTGCCTTTACGCTGGCATAAAGTGTTAGAAAATGATGAAAATTCTTTTGTTGATTAGTATTTAAGATTTTTTTAATAAATAAATGTTTCTCGTCAGCAAAAAAACATTTGATTACTTTTCAGTCCCCATAATATATGCATATAAAAATATTTATAATGTCAACGAGTGTAATTTCACTGAAAAATGGACTTGTCCGGTTTTTTGCATCAAGGTCTCGGTACATTATTGTAAACAAAATTAATTAAAATATTTTAACTTTCGCATGAAAACCGGAGAGTTAAATATCTTCTATGGTCAGAGTCGCCATTTTGAACAACATTCCCCTTTAAAGTTTTTGGCGGTCGGTTTAGTTTACCAGATAATTGCAAACCTTGTGACCTTGAAAAGCTATTTCAGGGTCGTTAAAATTGGAGAGAAGGTAGCACATCAACCCCATGGATTTGCAAGTAATGTTTTTTGCGAATATCTTGTAAACTAAAGCCGACCGCGAAAAACATTAATCTGAACTGTTATTCAGAATAGTGACCTTGACAACATATTTCAAGGTGATTGAAATCGGAGAGCAGGTAACACATCGACGAGTTTACCTTATTGACAGTATTTTTACAACGTGATTAATACGATATAATTACTCGGGAATTATGAATCTCACGAAGAACTTCACAACAAGATTTCAACGGAGAACGCTCGAGACTAAACGGACTGTCGTCGGGTGGTAGCAGATGGGCGCATTAGATAATCCGGCTATCAGTTGCCACAGGGATGTTTATGATAGCGAGATGCGCGAAAGTAGGGGATGGCAAGCAAGCCGACGTTGTTTTGAGAATAAAGATATTGTTCCTGGAGGATTTAGCTTCGCAGCGCACTGCGAGAGTGCCTTTTGATAAGAGAACTGCCTTAGATCGCACGACGACATTTATTCGAAACCTTGGAACAACAAAATCTACGTTTCATTTTAAAATTTCCGACGTATGCATTTACAATGTTTTCGTCACAAATCACATTTTGCTGATCGTATTCTGATTTCCAATGTACAGGGTGTATAAAAATTATATGTCACGGATAGCGTGGAGATCTGTTAAAAAAATTGACCGCAAACTTAATTTGACCCTTTCTTTTAAGGTTAAAAAATTTTTTATCGTATCGTAAAAGTCTCACAGGAACAATGGGTCTCGAGTCAATCGTTCTCTTAAAAAACAACTTTGACGTTTCATAAACTAATTTCTTCCGTATGTCTATAGGGTGTCCAAAATGGTATAAACGTAGAGGGAATGATTCTACACGAGAAAAAAAAGTGATGATATGTTAGTGAAAAGTTCGTAAAAATATGAGAATAAATGTTTTTCATTTGGGTTTCGAAAAGTTAATGTTTGAAAATTCAGCGACCACGCGTGCTCTTGAATGGCAATCGTTTGACGCGTCTGTTCAAGACCTACTAATTCTACTTGTTCCAAACGTTAGGCACGAGAACTTGGCGGATTTTTAAAGTCAGTTTTCTCAAAAACGAGGCGTCAAACGAAAAAAATTTATTCTATATTTTCAATTTATTTTCTCACGTAGAATCATTCCCTACACGTTCATACCATTTTGGGAAACCCTGTAGACATATGGAAGAAATTAATTCACGAAACTTCAAAGTCGTTTTTAAAGAGAACGATTCACTTGAGATCCATTGATCCCTTGAGACTTTTGTTTCTTGCGATGAATACGATAAAAAATTTTTTAACCTTAAAAGAAAGGGTTAAGGTCAATTTTGCGGTCCAATTTTTTAACTGATCTCCATCGATCCAGAGTTATAGAATTCCTCCATGGTATTCGTGAAAATAATTTTTATACACCCTGTACATAAGGAATCTATCCTTATCAATGTCATCTTCTTGGACGTGTTCCGTCAAGAAAATGCTGTTCCTATGCAACCATCCCTCGAGGATAAAATTATTAGAAAATTGTTGTGCTTTACTGAAAATCAGTATGTTTGGACAAACAGACGGAAACCATGATATCGATCTACCGGAAAGTAGCTTGCCGATCGGATTATCCGGTTACGATCTCCACTAATTGTAAGTTCGCAGCTTATAATAGAATCATATCGCTGCACTGTTAGCAAACGTTCGATAGACAATTTGATATCGTTCGAATATGCCAGTTATCTATTTATCGTTGGGCAGAGTCTGTGTCCGTCGGTTAAGGTGTAACGGCTACGGGGTCCATTAAGTTCGTGGTAATGGCGATCGATATCTCGCATGACTGTTCGGGCAAATGTCTGTTTAGAATCATGCACGGTCTACTACCCGCCACAAAGTTTTCCCTCGCTTTCCGTCTAACATTCAAGAGCAAGCCGGAATTAACCCTTGCGCATTAGGGTTGCTCGACGGGAACGGCGCAACATTTTGCGCCGCGCCGGCTCTTCTTCCGTGGAGACAACCGAGAGCTTCCGTTTCATCGTTTTCTCCGTCGCTGCACCAATCGATACACGACCAAATCACTGTACGAACTACGTTCATTATTTTACCATTAATTGGAGGTACACCGTCGATGAACTCGTGGTACAAATCAATCAGTTTCTACGCCGTGATTGTTTCGAAAAGTCCTTTGAATTTTCTGCTCTCGTGCAGCCGGCCCGTGAATGCCCTTTCAATTTTTCGCTTTCAGTTTTCGATATATTTGTACATTTATTGTATGTACTATAATAATCAGGATCCGGGCTTTCATCGAAACTCGCGAGTCCAAAGCTTACTTCTACGGCTACGTAAATTGAGCAGATATACGATACCGTTGAAACGTATACAATTGCTTATGGTAATCTCGATTTACAGTGAAAAGATGGCGAACGTAATCACGGTATGTATTTCGTTTCATGATTGTTAGCTTGTTGTTGTTATTCGATTGCGTGCACCGATTCTAAAAACACAGAAACATCTTCTCTATTAGAAAAACGTTGATCATTATACATTTGTATGTGCCAAACAAGTGGTTAAATAATTTTATTTATTTATTATTACTAGACAGCGGATTTTATGGATTCATGGCAAAATTAAGTAGGCATATCTTAAAATAGTCAAAACGAATTTAAAAATAATGTTATATTATTTTCGACCTGTTCAACATATTAAGAGAGAAAATAATTTTTATTTTGCATAAACATCCGCTGTTTAATTATTACGCTGTCAAAATGAAACGTGAATGTTATTGATATATTGCGGATCTTTGTGCAAAAGAAAAATTGTCTGCAACGATTGCAAGCCTCAGGAACCAAATAAAAAATTCGTTATTCTTTTAATTATCTTATTAAACTGAAACTAATACACCGATGTCCTTAAATCTTTTTAACATGCCCATTGCTTTAAATTGTACGTGTCCATTTTTGTCATAAATGCATAAAATCCACAGTCTAGTTATTAACACTAGAACTACCGACGATTGGCGTATACCTACTTCTACCGGAGGAGTCAAAATCACTTGTTTCTTAAATTACTAAGCATTTAAGAAAAGACAGCAATTTTTACGTTTTTATATATTTTTTAATTTTAAGAACAAAAATTGAATATAATCTGAATAATAATAGTAATATAATAGCAATAATTCATTAAATAATTATGCATACAAATTTTTCCCATTGTTTCGAAGTAATTTTATGGGTTCAAATATTTCTGCAGTGTGTGTAATGATTTTCACAAACATATACTTCTAAAACTTTACAGATATTTTCCAATATAGTTAGGACGAAGTTACAACGAATATAGTTGTACTGAGAGTTGTGTTTCAATGTTTCTGATAGACGACTGACTTGTATATGCCAGTGTTTCTGATGATCGACTGAAAGTAATCTGAGTGAACTTGACTGAAGTAAATACCGCAAGTAATGACCAAGCGCAAACAGTGCAGGCCGTGGGAACAACATTTTTTTGGTTGTTGACAGGTCTTTGAGTTCGAAAATATTTTATTTTATGACTAGATGATAAATTGCTACGCTAATGAGTGCCAGGCTTATTGGGCGCGTAATGTGATAAAATTATAAACTTTCGATTTTCTAGAGGTATTATGACGATAATTGTTATTTGGTAATATTGAGTGATTAGATTAATTAAAAGTATGTATGTATGTAATGATATTTGGTCCCCTCAGGGTTTCAAATCCATTCCACCACTTCTCCCTTTACCAATCCTCAACTATCATATAATTTCAATATAATTTCAAGCGGGACCTACTTTTTATTAAGGTGGTTTCCGAACCACCTATTTTATCAACAACACGTAAAACGCACCCAGAGGGTCACTTCTCGGCTTTTTACCGAGCGGTCACCCATCCTAGAGCGTCCCCCGCCCTACGCCGTTTAACTTCGGTGATCGTGAAAATGTATTTCACTTGTTATAACAATATTCATTATTACGTTATTATACGAAATAAACCCAGTACACAAACGACATTCAAAAATATTAAATGTAAAAATATTTTGCTATTTACTACAACAAGCTCCGTAGAAAGTGGTACAAATAAAATTTGTTCAAAATTTGAACGTATCATTAATTACTACTACAACAGTGATTACAGAACGTAAACCAATTAATATAGTGAATTATTGTGCAAATGCCATAGGTTATTTCATAGAAATCAGAGTAAGTGAAAAACTTGTTCCAACGATTAAAATATTTCTCGCGATACAAATAATCTCGAAATGTTAGTTAGTATCATGTTGCAACCTACTAATTAAGTTTCAACGAAACGCGAAATGTCAGTTCATTTAACTTCCGGCGAAACAGACATTTACGGAAAAAGTGGTTGGGAATGAGGTTTAGTATCAGATTGCAGCTAAATTCTATCCTCCGTTTTGTTAACGAGTCGTAATACAACTGTCAAAATTGATCTGCGTCGTTAAAAGATTGGAAGGACGTGGGAAAAACTGAGAAATTAAAAGACTATCACCTCGGAATTGATAGGGTATACTGCATCGTCACGATAACGTGAGCATCGCACACGTGGCGATAGCAACGCTATAAAAGAAAATATTGCAACTGCAATGGGAACTTTCCCCGTGCTCCATATTTCTCGGATGTGGCACCGGCAGATTCTCACCTCTTTCGATCACGACAAAAGAATTTTGTAACTGGAAACTTCAATAATTCCGAGGTGAAAAGTGCAGTAACTTTTCCTTTTAATGATAAACTCGGACATTCTAACGGAAGAATCGTAACACAACTTCCACGTGCAGTGGAAAGCTGTCGTATAGGAACGTAAGAAATTCGACTTTATGCAATTCTGAGAAAAATGGTTACGTACAATTTAAATCAGTGGACATAATAAAAAGGACATCGATGTATTACTTTCAGTGTAATAAACAATTAAAAGAAGAATTAAATGTTTATTTGGCTCCTGTGTCTTGCAATCGATGCAAACATGTTTTATTTTGCATAAAGGTCCACAGGTTAGAAATCACGTATAATACAATCCTATCTTGAACACTAGATCATTTTATATAAATATATGTCGTGGTCATAAATAAATATTTCTTTTAATAATTCTTAGGTGTACCTGTTTTAATAAAGTTTTTAAAACATTTTTACATATACGCTTTGTTCCTTTTTACAATTAGTAGAGCAGAATTTAAATGGACTCTGTATACGTCACAATGGTCTCTGTAAACCACATTTTCTGGTTTAAATTTTAAAATCATTTTTACAAAACTTTGAAATTAACTAGATTAGAACAAGATATAGAACCTGCGTAGACATTTATTTTTATTCTTAATAATTTTAATGAGTTGAAAATAATGTAATAATGTATTAAATTCTTTAAATATTTTTACTATTTCGTAGTTGACATACTCGATTCTGGCAGAAATGCATAAAATCCGCAATCTTGATATTAACAACGATAAAATGCAAAAAATTCGCAGAATTCACGTTACATTATTCCATACAAACGAGAATGAAATACATAATCATTTTCATCCGTTAATGGTTTCGAGTGAAAATTCGTGATGTTCAATATAAAATCTCCAAATAAATTGTTCAGTAATACGAGTCTAGTCATATCGATTTTATAATACACTTTACACTTTCGTCTATCATATCATAATTAGAGGTATGAGAATAACGTTCTATACATAAACGGCGATCGAATTTTCAGAAAACGATCCCGAGCGGGTAGAACTTATGTAAGCAATCTAATATTCTAATTCTTTTCGGTGGAGAAATCATATCGGGCCAATTACGTGGCAAGTAATAAAATCATTTAAAAGCATCCGCGTGCGCGGGGTGAAATGTTAGTTCGCCGAGGGGCGGTCGGGTAGGGGACGATGGGGTTGGAGAGGGGGTGGTCTGGCCCGGCTTGAATCTACTTATTACACGACAAAGGGTAACTTTATTCAACGATGAAAAGGAAGAGCCTCGGAGTTGATTAAGTTGCCGGTGCCGGCTGTGCACGACGGTCGATATTCCGCGCGGCCATTCGGCGAAACGTCCCGATTATAATGACGCTCGAGTACTCGCGAGAAAGTTTCGGCCGCCCGTGGTAACGAGACTGTAAAATGGTCTGTCAATCTCTGTCTTTCGGTTGTTCCCGGTTGTACCGCGTGCCGTGAGTGTAATGTACCGAATTCTTATGTCAGCGCTGTCGGTGGTGCTTGTCACGGATTTTAGTTCCCCACTAGCGCGACCTCTTTAGAAAGCTTGACGGTGGTAGCAGTAAAAGACAGAAACCGCTTCTAACAGATGTTATCTCGCGCTTTATTAACAACTATCATGCCAAGAATCGTTTTGCAACGGTTTTGCGCGTGTCAAAAACACCTTGTCCCTCGAAGTGTTTCAAAAGATCATCGAAACCAGGGGTTCCCAAAGTGCCCGAGAAATAAGGCCCGCGAAGTCAAATCATCCGCGATCTTGAATTTATAAGGATAATTTACATTTTTACAAAAAAATTAATTTTATCACATTATAATTAAAAATTGTTCACTGACAAAAATTTTCACATGTAATATAGATTGTATATTGTTCAGATCTTTGAAATGCGTTAATAAACAGTTTGCAACGAAAAGCAATTATTAATAAAGAACGATTGCGTCATAAAATTAGTATAAATTTTTATCGATTTGTACGTAATCTTCCATAACACATTCGTTTTTGGCCCGCTAAATATTTTCGAATTTACAATTTGGCCCACCTGGGTAAAACTTTGGGCATTCCTGATCTAAATGTACTTGGAATTTCTCGTCTGTTAGATGCTGATTTGTTTAGCTAGTCAACATTTGTTTTCGAAACATAAAACATGTAATGTCGCGCCGACAAATACAACTAACGATAGTCGAACATTTTAAAGAGTTCAAGTTTGTAACAGGAAAATTGGTTACAATTAATCGTCAGGATGACAAGATTTCTCTGTGTCTGAAACTTTTTAAATTTTGTATCATATAAAATAAGAACCAAAAGATATATGTACGTACCACCATCAAAACATTTCCCGATTAGAAATCAATAAATCCCAAATGGAGTGTTTATAAACAACCTATTTCGCGATGGTACACTACTCGTGTTCTTATGTTCTTCAACTTCAGATTGAGAAAAGTAAATCAGTGTCTTGAAAATTGGACGATGTCTGGACAGGAAATTAGCTCGCTGAAACTGTGATCCTCTTATCAAACGCCTTTTAGAGAAAAGTGCAATTAGGTGAGGAGTATGCAAAACCTGATAGAAAGGTCTCGACGTTTTCCTAGAGACAGCAACGCCTACGGATACTTAGTTCGAGGAAAAACAAACCGGTAAATCCTTCTGAAAGCTCTGGCGTTGCGTGAGGTCTCACGATACGTTAATTGCCGTTGAAAATGGGACGACGGAAAGTGTTCTCAGGAAATCCAGATAACTCTTTCGCCCCTTGAACACTCGGGAAATATACCGGCAATAAAGCACTTTTCTATTTGATCGTAATTTGTGCACGAATAAATGGGGTTGTTGAAGAAATTCCCAATGAGAGCGCCTTTGTGCTATTAGTTATTGCAAAATATAAAATCTGAGGAAGATGATTCCGTTTTTTCTGACACTTCTAATGTCAACGAATGCGAATACGCTCACCCTCTCTCTCTGCCAGTATCTGGTTAGTCACGTGACATTGTGACTCATGTACGGCAGGGGCGGAACGCGTCACGTGACCGGGCGGAAGCGTGGGGGAATTGAGTAAAATTATTATAATATGAATTAAGTAGAAACGGTGAGCAGTTAACCAATAATTCTATTCAATTACAGGTGTACCAAATAGATTTTCAAAGTCAAGTTACTTTACTTATGGGATGCCTGTGAGTACAATCGATTTTATTGAAAACATTTTTTACATAATAATCGAAAAAAATAAATTACGTTAATGAAATTTTTATACGCATAGTTTGTGAAGCAAAAGAAATAATTTTGTAATATGAATATACGTTTGTTTGATAACTATTACTGTTTTCTTGGATTCTACCACTAATGAAAATGCATTTTCACGTTCAAATGCGCGAACAATTAGTCTTCACACGAAGACTTCCTTACACTAGGAAAGTTTCTAGAACTGCATTTGTTGCTTGGCGACTCGACGTCTAAAAATTAATTGGAGCGCTGTAAATCAGGATTAACCATCTTCGAGTCGTTCGCTGTGTTAGTTTTCAATGAAATTAACACATCTCAAGGAAACTTATCCGCTGTAGATGAGTCAGCGTAAACACACCGTGAATCGCTTCTGTTCCTCGCGAATAATGCGGGTCCCCGGGATTCTCAGGGAATTTTCGCAATATGCTAATGAACAGGGACCGGTTGTTTATTTCGAAGTCGGCGAGTTGCGACGGGAAAGTTTTCGAACGCGCGATTTAGTCGCAGCCACTCATTAAATCGTTTTTGGAGCGTTTATACAGCCGTGAAACGCGATTACGCGATTACGCGGTCCCGCGCCGAGGTACGACAAGTTCTTGTCGTTCTGAACGTTTCTGTTCTCGAGGAAAATTTCAAGCAAGGATTACAAAATGCCAGGAAATAAAAAGTCGTTCCGTCGATCAACAACCGATCTACAAGAAATCATTCTCCTATTTACTTTTACTTTATGAACGTGCAATTAATATGTTTTCTTTTGTTTCTGTAACTATACAAGGCGTCTCTCTTAGGCGTGTTCTCCAGAATATCTTCTTTAATTTTAACAAAGTAAAAGATTTTTTATGTGTAGTTTTAACGGTATCAAGTGGTCAGTATCTCGCAGTCTTCAAAGTCATACATGTTTTTTTTCTAAATAATTACATTTTTGTGTTGCATTGCGTAACTCACAAAAAATACATTCAAACGTGTAACCTTCAAATGACCTTGAAATCCGAAGATGAAGATCAAACTTAAAAAGAAGCATGCATGTTTGAAACCTGAGAGAAAAAAACAACATTTTTAAAAAAACAACCTCTGCGGGATACTGATCACTCAATACCGTTCAAGCACGTAAAAGATTGTTTACTTTGTCAAAATTAAAGAACAAATTCGGGGAGCAACCCCTCTTTTTTATTATTTCTTTAGGCAGTTCAGCGTTATGGCGATTTTATATTGAACACTATTATTATTATACTGAACAATATTAATCCACGTTTTTAACATTTCAAAAAATGGTGCCGGAAAAGTATTTAAAGATTGCTTCGAGCGATTTCGATTTACCGATCAATTAACCTAAACGAAATTAATTAAGGTAAAATAGAATTGAAGGATCTATTAAATGAGAAAAATATGGTTAATCTATGCTGTGTATCTCCAAATATTTACTTTGAAACTGTTAAAATGACACGCGTATAACATTCTAAATTTTTGCACAAGTTCATATTCTTCTTTCTAAACCAAAGCTGTTCAAACGTTTGTTTTTGTACGTTTTTTGTTTTCAAGAAAATTGAAATTGAATTTCAATCAGATTCACGTGGCACCGCAAATTGCAAAAGCACGCGCGTGTGCGCATGTATGAAACAAATTTTCAACATCCATTTTCTGGAAAATGGAGTTCAGCGTAAAAGGTCATTCTATTATAGGTTTGCGATTCATTTTTATCCGGACGAGTTAAATCATACCTGTTCGTGTCATCGGCACGTTAAGTATTTAATGCAATTCTATAATGACTATGATAATTTCAAAAAACGTTCAAGTTATTCGGAGACAAGTAAATAAATTCAATAAATAAATTCGACGAAATGAAAGCTCCTTTAAAGCATCAACGAATGAAATCAAATTTTAAGATAATTGACAGGATTTCAGCGTTCTGGTAGAATGTCACTCTTCATAACGCAATTGCCTATAACCAATTGCATTCGTAAATGTGTGCGTGGAATGTATGCAATTGTATGTGTATATTTATTTTAAAAAAAAGGTCTACAGCCCGTAGACCTGAGTACAAAAATAAATATATTACACAGTTTAACACTGAATCTAGTATATGGCATTGTTATAGTAGTTAATGATATCAGTAATAATACTGATTCTTTTTCCCTAATTTGATCAAGATGGTTGTTAAAGTCAATGTATAATATTCACAGAAATGAAGAGAAATATCGACAAATGTGTACTGTGTAGTTGTTAATATTATTGCGATACAAAAGACTTTGTTACGAAACTTTTGGAACCATATTTTGCACGACTTATGAAATGCCATGATTTTGCCTCTTTCCGAAATGCCATGATGTAAAGTATTGTTTTTTGAGGTTATGTAATAATTAGTGTAAAGTTGTATACTGCAGTTCGTAGGGTAAGGTTAGTACTTTAACACATTATCGACCGGTGATTCTCTCATAATTTTTTAAAATCTATGTTTTTCGGCTAAACAATTCTTAATGGATCCTTCAACAGCAACAGCATTTTTAACATTATGTTTACGGGATCCTAATATTTTTAATTTATGAATACTGAGATTGCGAAGATGCATTTATTAGGAATTATTAAACCAATTTATTTCTTTAGGTATATACAGGGTGAATTCGATAAAGCAGGACACCTAAATATCTCCGTTACTTTGTTTACTTCTCCGTTTGAAGGGCCACATATAACGGTGAAAGGGAAAAAAAATTTCAATGTCATTTTTATGAGATTTCAAGGTTATCGATGTTTTTTTAAATGGAATGATATATTTTCGTTAACGTAATGTTGTAGCTGACAAAATAACGAATTCATGCATGTAACACAATATGACCTTCAAATGACCTTCACCCCAGAAAAATGGTATAAATAAAATTCAACGTGTAATTGTATTGAATTCACCCTGTATAAAAAATATAAAAATTCAAAACACTCGCTATCAGTGCTCCATGAAGTGTTAATTGTGAACTGACAAGTCCTCCTCAATAACGTCGTCTAATAATTTAATTCTATGTACGCTTTCTTTAAAAATCCTATCAATAGACTTCCGGTAGGTAAAGTGCAAAGATACCGAAGTGACGGCAAAGAATTTTAAATAAAAGGTTTGTTGAGCTCAAACGTGATCTGGCACCGTGTTTGGCTCTGATCCGATTTCGAACTAACGAAAGTCGGATCTGATTGAGACGACAAATTGATTTACAAGTGTTTTATTCGGTTTTAATGATCAAGAGACACAATTGCGCTCGGTGTCTTACAGTTCTTACACGGCACGGTTTTGCGGGGTTCGAATGCGTTTGGTTTCGCGATATTCTACGCGTCGAGGTTGGATGCGATCTGGTGGTCTTTTTTATTTTTCCTCTGAACGAGGAGGATGTGAGCTAGGAGGAGGGGTGGAAAAGTATGTTAACAATTGGTGATTGGTCTAGAGGTGAGGGCCAATGGTAACGCCCTTGCCTTCACTCCTAGGTACTGCAGGTACTGAAGGGTGTGAGGGTGTTGTCGAATGTACAATTTTGCATCTTTCGGACGATGAGCATAGCAGGCAATAAACTCCTGAAGCGCTTCGGACTTAGCAAGCATGTTGGCAATAAAAAGACTCGATGAATGAAACGATGAGGGCTGGTAAGCAGATGGGTCAGGCCCAAGATAGAAAACGGTAAGAAATTAACTAATTATGTCCCATGGCTTCGAGAATCTATTGTCGCTACACCATAAATGTAGGCAGGTAAATTCGTATAATTGAGGGGCTTGGAAGGGACCCGTCCCTAGACGGGTCTGCAGGAACCTTTTTAGGGGACCACATGGTGGCCAAATTCGCGCGCTTGGTCTGCCATTAAAACTATGTATTTTTAAAACAATAAAGCGTTTGGGGTAAGCAGCTGCGTCGCAACAAGGTTTACAGTTAGCGATTGGTATTAGCTTTTGATTTTGGAAGATCCGGAATAACGTGGTAACGCGTAGCACAAATGGAAGAGTCTGATAAGGTTGATCAGTTGTTCGGAATGATAAAAGTTAAGTCCGATTTAGATCAATAATTCCCAGCCGTGCGGCCGCCGCCTGCCGCCTGATTATAATTACGAGTGAGCGCCCGTGGCGTAGTTTCGGCGCAGGCCTGCCACTTGCCATTTCGCATTAGCCGTATAACCTGCATGGAATTGCATTGGGAGGTCACTAGCAGTTTCACCTATGCACCTATGCAGTGTGTACCGTTGAAACTTGACACTAGCTGCGGGCAAACTGACCCAACCGTAACGTGCGATTCTATACAAGAGGCTCTATACCCCCTTCTTCATGTATCCGTAGAGGGAATCAGGTTCGACACCGCTTCAAACACAATTGACTCGACACCAAATGAATCTCCGAACTACTCCGAATAGATGTGCACCGTCGCTGTCATTATATTTAAAATTTTTAAATGTCTGAACTGCTCAAACAGATAACAAAATATCACGGAAGAATAACATTTGGCTCTTTATTGAAGGGCTCTTTCAACAAAGCAAACTTGAACTTCATTTTCGACCCTGATTCCCCAAGAAGTCTAATTTTTTAATTGAACCCGTGAACCGATTTTAGGACTTGCTATAGTCATTGCTAAATGAACTGTCTAAATTTTGGTTTACTCTACCAGTTAACCATACAAACTAACGTTGTAATCTAGCCAATACATTGCGTCAGTTATACACATATGTCTAATGTGACAATTCGTTATTAACATGTGGAGGTAGTATTCTAAAAAGCGTGCAAATTTAACATTGACAATTTAATTAAAATAGCTGTGTAAATTAGTCGATAATTTCCAGAACCTAGAAATAAATCCAAAAAGTATTACACGTGTACCACGTATATTATCAAAATTGATATTATATAATAATAATAATCTCGTAATAATATCAATTCTCACGTAATATCAAAATTTTGTGAATCGTCTAATCGATTAATCATTATTAATAAATATGAAAAACTTCAGACAATCACTTTCAATTTTGATGCAATTGTTTAAAATTAAATGCCGAGGACGACAACAATTTTGAACTATTCATAAATCCTAAATAATTCACTTATTAATAAAACTTCCGGCCTATTGTTAATAACTACATATTAATATAAAATATTCGCTAGAGAAATTATTGTTTCGAACGACAAATTGTTTAAACGAGTAAAAGAAAATTATAAATTCAACAGGATCAACGGTACACCGGGTTTTTGACTTTTGCGTTCCTTTATTTGTCAATGAGATTTGAAACAGCATGCTAATTCATTCTTTGAGAAAAATTTCCAGCACGCGATTCGGTTAACCGTGTTATGTGTGAAAGGTTGACTCGCAAGCGAATACAAACGGCTAGATGGCAGCTGGAAATGCAGTTATACTTCTACACCGCTAAGTTTTTACGTACACCTATGTTGCTTTTAAGCGCAAGCCCAATATTTGTATGTGCTACACTTTCGTCCCTTCCCATTCGCAGCCGCGAATATAATCTGTCTTCTGTAAATTAACCACCTAGCCGTGCCACATGCAAACATATCCACCAACCAAATTTCCAAAGATACTTTAGTAAATTGTGAACGCGTATGCGTGTACCCAAAGGCTAATGCGCTTCGCTCATAAAAATGCAAAATATCGGATTCCTGCGAAAATAAACAAGAGAAAGTTTCCCTGAAGATAACCAGCAATATCCATTACTTTTTTATCGAGAGTGTAAGACCCGCTTTATTCCGATTTATTATTATCATTTTGGATTAGAATTTTTACAATTAGACGGCTGATCTTTATGCAAAATAAAAAGCCAACCGAGTTAAAACAAACTGAGGAGTGAAATAGAAATTAATTTTCTTTCGTAGTGTTAGTGTTTGTAAAATTCTTCTTGTGTTTTTACTGTTTTAAATTGCACCTACCCATTCTTGTCGTATGCGAAAATTCTGAAACATATTTAACAAATGTGAAATACCCACGCGCGTGTACTGTAATTAATTCTGATTTTTGAGTAGAACATCCTGGTTGCAAGAAATCAAAGACCTCAAAAAAAAGTCAGAAAAATGTAGATTTTGAATAAACAGAGATTACAAGAGCTGACAATTGATTGAAATATTTCAGATTCTTTTCAGGGGTTAAATAAAATAGATTTTTCAATACACGCGATCTGTACCGTCTTTAATTAATTTGCAAGTGTAATTTACATTAAATCGTTGCAAGGTTATTAGACGAAACTACCCTGTCAAATGACCGGCATTTATTATTGCAATTATTGAAAGTATAAAAATTCATTTGTGAAAAATAATGGAATTAATTTTTTTCTCCATCTATTTTATATTGAAAATTATGGAAAATCTGAATAAATTTAGTGTTACTATTTTGACAAGGCAACATTTACCAATACTTTTAATGCTTGACAGGTTTAGCGTTAATGTGGCGATTCTGCTCTATTTAGGTTACAGACAGATTAAATCATTTACGATAAATTTTCTGATATTAGAATGTACGGAGTATCTATGCGGGGAGAAATATATTCGAAATTCAGACGAACACGAAACAAGTAGTTCCTGTTTACGGGTTTCATTCGCAAAAGCATAAACCAGTATATTGGGCGAGGAAATTCGTCGTTTCGTATGTAACAGCGAACTCTCCATCGAAAAATAACAACGAGAACATTCCAGTCGAGAGGTCTGGAAAAAAATTATACGTACACAGTCCGCAGCGAAAGCATTAAAAAAGAAAAAAAAACAACGGAAAGTCGTAAAAGAAAATCTTGGCTGGAGCGTTTCTTCGCTGAAAGTAGAGCGAACGCTATCAACCTCTGTAAGAACGTCGCGAGGGATATCAAAAGGAAAATATGGGCTTCGTAAAACCCGAGAAAAACAAATCAAGAGTGCTGGGGAGAAATCAAGATACAATTACCAGCCGATGGAAAGGGTTCAATGCGAATCCCGGGGTCGTCGATGTAAAATTGAGAACGCGCAACGCAACAATGGGCTGTATAAAGCCTACGATAACAGGAGCGTTTCTCTTTATATGTGTTTTATGAAGGCAGTAAGGGCAGCTGCCGCGCAACATCCCCCGGGAATATACGAACGAGAGATCTGGTAGAGAAGCGATGACAAGGAAATGCGAATACTGTCTTTTTTTTCGTAAGTCTAATATCTCGTCAAATACTCATGGTTATTAGCATGGTTATTGGGTTATTAACTTTGGTTTTTCGAATCTCATTTGTTAGACTCGTTTGAGAAACTCGATTACGTCTTTCGAACAAGATTAGCATTTCCTTTGTCTTAATTTTGATTCCCTGTATTCTCTAATGATTTTTTTATTTTCTATACAAAGGATGAGTCACCTACTATCAAAAATTATATTTAAAATGTTTGTTACGTGAAAAAGATTCATGATTTATATTCATAATTCAAAGGGCTTTACGGTATAATACTGAATTTTTATGATTTTGTATTTTCATCCCCGATATTTGACTTTAATTTAAAAGAACAAATTTCCTTTGTTGTTATTTATTTTATTACATTCCTAAAGTGAAGCTTTACGATATTGTGTACAAAGAAAGGATTGAAAAGGTTCTGAGAGTAATTGTTCTACGTCATAAATATATTTAAATTTAATCGCTTTACGTTTTCATGATTTTCTACCATATCTAATAAAATTCAGTTTGCAATGTAAATCCAGCCCATTAGGTTCGATATTGTAATACTGTCTATAATATCAAATTTGAACTTCATACATAATTAAAACTTGAAAAATTTCTTTAATATTAAGTTAAAAATAAATTATAAAAATCCCTCTAAATTATATAAATCATTATGATATGTAGAATCGACATGAAATTAATATAAGCATGAGCATTGTTATAATGATTGAAATACTTGAAACATTTGAAAATTTTCTTTAATATCAAGTTTAAAATAAATTCTAAAAATCCCTCTACATTGTATAAATCATTATGATATGTAGAATCGACATGAAAATAATATAAGCATTGTTATAATTGTAATCGTAACCGATATAGAACCGGAACAGAACCGGCACAAGACTGAAATGGAAGCGAAATGGAACCGAAATTGATCCAAAGTGGAACCGAAATGGGATCCTCGTGTAATGGACGTGGTACCAAAATGGAACTGAAATGACTTTCGAAAAGAACCTAACCATTCTTCGAAACATTTTGGGATCAGAATATAATGTTCTAAAATATTAACCCCTTGACATGCAAATAAAATAAAAATTAATTTGGCTCAACTGAACAGTCACGTCTGAGCTCAGAAACAGAACATTTTGAAATTTACATTGCTATATAACATTTAATCAGGTTGATATATAATGTTAATGGGCAATAATTAAGTGACATTACAAAATAATAAATTAGTAGTTCTGCAAAGTATGAAGCAAAACATTTTGACGTCTCCCGGACGTCATTATATGCGAAGGGGTTAAATAAAATCTAGTCTGCACAAGTTTACAGAACGCCATCGCACCTTGCAGTCGGACTGCTTGTCAAGCCTCGAACAAAAGGCGAAGTATCATTCGTTTCTCAATTGCCGGTATAATTTGGAAAACAAAGGGTCCGCAGTGGTAAAGGTACAATGGCGATCGTAGAAAAAAGAGCACGTGTTATCTTGTACCATTCAGCGATTCCGTGTCTCGCGCGGCGTTCAAAAGGCGAGAGAGAGAGAGAGAGCAAGCAGCAGTGGCAATCGCGTGATTCGTGGCCGGCAGAGAAATGAAAGGAACATCGATAGACGACGGTTAGGGGTCGTGTGTGCGTATAGTTCTCCCTCTCTTTATCTGTCCGTCTGTGTTTCTCTCGGCGGAAGAAAGGCGGAAGGGTGGCGTTCCCGCGGGGATACAGAGAGGCGAAGATTAAGGGAATCAAGGGAGGCGAAGCGTGCGGCTAAAGGGGAGAGAGGGGAGAAAAGCCCGGCCAGGAATAAAAGCCGAGAATGTACGAATGTTTGATGGAGTTTTTAATGCAGAATTAAAGAAAGTAAAATTCCTGCCGGGGAAAAAAGCGGGTCGGTCGTAAGTGCGCCGGCAACAATGAACGCGGCTGAACAACCGCTAAGGGAGGGTTTCTCCCGCATATACATACGTTTTACGGGAACGAGAAAGAGGTGTGGTGTTCGCACGATAATTCCCGCAGGAATGCGGGACAGGGTGAGCTGGCCGGGGGAGCAACCCGGCAAGATGCATGAGAAATTGCTCGTACACTCACTCGTAATAAAAGTAAACCGGGAAAATTCGTGTTAGCCCCGGGAAAATGCTTGATAAAATTATTAAAAAGTTCGCGTGCGAACGGCCGCGAATAATGTCACCGTAACGAGGCTCCGGCAACTTGGAAAAATCGATGTTAGAAGACCGACCGGAACACGCGGCTATGACATTGCCCTGGAACTTTGCGAAACTGCCGGACTTCCGCGTGAACACTATCTCTCGTCGCTGACGTTCGCACGGTCCAAGCGACTCGAATATTTTTCCGTTCGTCAAGCGAAGCACTGCTGCACGTGCGAGAAGCGATCGTTCTATTCTAGTTTATCGATTCCTGAGAATATTAGAATAGATGTCTAATTTATGGATTTTTCTTCGATATCATAAATTTTATTCGGCAGTTCGAGTTTTATTTGCCGATCGACGCCACTATGGTGCTATTGAAGGGTGGAATTTAATTCTACTGATTCGAATAAACAAAAAAAAAGAAAAACAATTAAAATTTAACAACAATTTATAATTTGCTAATACTAATTAATTGATTATAGTAAAGACCTCTATTATCGGTTTATGGAGAAGATGAATAATGAATTAAAAGGAAATAGTATCCATTCAGAAAGAATGTTTTTGAAAGCAGCATAGTTACGAGTATAAAACTAAATAGATTAAAATCGTTAAGTTACACATGTTTCTAAATAATCGTGAAAATTAAAAATGGTTTGTATATTTTTCAAATAATATGTTTAAATAAATACAGCTTAACGTTAGATGAGAATTCTTGTCTAAAATAATACAGTTAAAAATAGTCCTAGACGAATGTAGACTTTTGTGAAATTTCAATTTTAATTGAATTTCAAATCGTGCAATTTTGGTGAAATTCTGAATGTTCACTTGGTCACGGTTCAATTATACTTGAAAGTACCGCTAACGTTCCTTAAAGTACGACGGTGCCCGCTTAGTGGTCGCTCTTTCGCCCAGTTAGCGGTCATGTTCCACGCCCACAAACTCTTAAACTGCTCCTTATCTTACTAAATAAGCTTTCTGTACATCGCACTCGTGCTCAATGTTTTTCACTCTATCTCCCAAGCCATTCAGAGTCGACCGAGCTAGTAAAAGAGAAGAGCCGGTCATTTCGGAAACTTTACTTCCTTAGATAGTGTGATAAGATTCTGAACTTGCGACCGCTAAACGAGCTCCGCTTCTATTTACAAAAGATTTGCATCCATCCTTTCTAAATTCGACGTGTACCCACGAGGGGTGCTATCTAATTGCAAGCTAGCTACTTGCAAATCATTTTTGCAAGAATCTAATTGTACAGAAAACTATTTTATTGAAACCCGTTAGAATTGCATTTTGAAATTTTCAAGATATTGATTGAAAGTGATTCAGCTGAAATTTGAGGACTATTTTCATCTCTTCAACAAAGATGTTTGCCGATACTAAAAAAATAAGTATTATATATTTTTACGAACTCTATATAATACTATAAGTGATTAATTGATTAACTCCTTGCCTTACAATATCTTGTCAGACACGTGATGATGATTTTGAACAATGTCAAATAAATATGTATGTTATTAATTTCCTTCAAACCGAAATAAAATTCTACTTTAGCATACTGTGGGAGTTAATAAATTCGAGATGAGGAACAAAAACAATTTAATGGAAATTAAATTAGCAAAAAAAAATACACGCGTTAAATGAAAGGTACAGTTTCGACTCGACACAATTCGTACCGCTCGCTTCGACGTGCAAAACAACTCTGACCTTTTCGCATCGGTATTTTTTTAGTGAGCCCTTTCGCCCCTCTAACTTTCCCAACGGACCTTCGGACTTTCCCCACGGCCCAAACGCTTTCTTTTATGGCCCACGCGGGCCTCACGCTCCGTTCTTGAAAAACACGTGTTCTAGGTACAATCGTAAATCCTAAACATAAATCTAGCCTCGGCGAGGGTTGTGACGAATTTTCGATGCTACAATACGATAGATATAAACTTTCTCCTTTTTTAGGAAATTACGAATTGTAAGGCAAGGGGTTAATATCCGTTGATGTAACGAAGTTTTTTCTTTGAAGTATGGATGACACGTTCGAAACCACTAGCAATTACAATAATTATTGCAAGACGGGGAGCGAGCTAAATTTTAGGCTCGGCTTTCGAATATCGCACGACTACCCAATTAATCTCTCGGGAAAGTAGGTTAGAAACGTGTTTATTTATTGCTGACCTTTCGATGACAGGTACAATGCTACTTTACTTCGGCGCAGCTACGATTGTGCAGACAGGGGTATCCTGATTGACATCTAGTTCGAACTAATGAGTGACTGGTGGAATGAAGTACTGATCCTGGGAACTGATTCCGAACTGTGGTCTTGACCGGGAGCTTTTTAAGAACGAGAAGTTGAACTTCCATGCCCAACTTCTTCTCGGAGAAGATAAAACCGTAGCGGGAAACAATGTTGCCAATTAGATTCTCTGGGGCAGGTTCCAAGAAAGTTCGTATCCTCCTCAAAATGCACTCTGCAGGGTTGCTGGTCAAGGACCTGATTTATGGGACTGTTCCTGCTGGAAACCACTAAACTAAAAATTTCGAGTGCGCTCTTAACTTTCGACGGGCATGCATGTTTTTTTTGCCGGCGCGTCGCGTCGGTGGTATTTCTTATGTCTGACAAATTTATTTACGCATGTTAGACTAAAGTGTTGCTTGAATCCTTCGCATTGCAATATCGTGTCGGACTATACGCTATGGTGAAAATTTTCAGCAGAATTTAAAACGATTGTAACAGTTGACGGTTACTAATGAAAGAGACTTTAATTTCAGAAAAGATATCACGTTGTTTCTGTATAACACGGTATCGTACTAAATGATAATTTTGATGTGATTGACAATGCTAGAGCGTGCCACGCGGGCAAGAGGTTTCCGTAACTCTGCGACTAGGTAACTGAGTAGCGAAGTAACTGTGTGCACCGCGGATTTCCTGCCTATTTATGTGGTCTTCGAAA
Source organism: Lasioglossum leucozonium (assembly GCA_028454225.1). Lineage (NCBI taxonomy): Eukaryota > Metazoa > Arthropoda > Insecta > Hymenoptera > Halictidae > Lasioglossum > Lasioglossum leucozonium. The sequence goes on along the minus strand of CM052210.1, from coordinate 3,455,821 downwards.
AGGCGTGACCTTTTCGAAGACACGAAGGAGGAGTTTTTTGTTTCCTCGTTACCGCCTTATTTTGGCGGTGGTGAAAATCTCGGTCGTCTACTTTATATGCCTACCGGCAAGGCGGTCGCCACGTGCGGGAAAAAAGGATTTTTTGGGAACTCGCTTGCCGCACGGTCGGACAGACCCTACTAGGACACGATTGGCAGCGTTTATGACGGGATAGCTAAATTTCCTACGCCTCTGCAAGTAATCAGTAAAATTATTTGCCATCCTGCAGATGGACCAGGGTAGGTTTTACCACTCTAGACCCTAACATCTGCAGGCGGTTATTTTTATTGCTTAACGCTGCGAATCGTGTACCGCTACGGATATCAAATTCTATTTTGCTGCTGTCAATATACAGGGTGAGTCACGTAACGTTTGCACCTCAAAGATTTTTGTTGTTTTTAAAGATACGTCGAATGCCTTAAAGACAAAGTAGAATGGTTCAATGGGGCTCATACGACGCTATAAAAATATTTTTTTTTTAGAGATCTCACCTTTATTTTTTAAACACCACCCCGTTTTATGCACTTTGTCTATGACCTTGAATGACCCTGAGTAATTATAGTTACTGAATACCTAATGAAAGGGACTGTTATCGTAGGTATTTAAAAAGGGGTGATCCCATTTTTAAAAAATGAAGATGACCTTCGGATTTCTAAAAAAAAAGATAACAGAAATTTAAAAACGGGTTGGGAATGAGGGAATAAATAATTAATACCCGGGAATAAAATACGAAAGCTTACGAACACGTTTATTCCTCGCGAGCGCTCGACGGAGAATGACTCCCTTTCTTTCTGTGGCGGCACTCTCGTCTGAAACAATTGACGATCGGTCCTTGTTTACAACAACTTTTCGGTCTTCGTTGCCAAATTATGGTTGTTGACCACCGCTCGCCATTACCAACGTTATAAAAATAAATATTTTTATGGTCACTGGACCATTCACCTTGTCCTTCAGACATTTGACGTGTCTTTGAAAACAACAAAGATATTTGAGGTGCAAACGTTAGGTAATTCATCCTGTACAGTCATTGAAGACCATATAGGCAATAGATACCAATTTTCATCATCTACATTTTTTCTACCTTTTCTTCAAGATATGAACTTTTTCAACACACTTTCCAATGCAATGTATGTTTCCCAGCTGTCATTAGTTCTAACATAGTAGACAGTTATAATAGATGTCTTAATGAAAAAAAAGGGAATGGTCAAATTTTCGGACACAAATAACTTTAATAAAAGGAGTGAACAACTTGACCAAGACTAAGTTGCGACTGATCTTCCTTCGAAGGTCCACGAATAAGGAAACCTCGTGGGGGTGAAAATTTTCTCCACCAGATATTGAAAACTAGGGCCTTAGCCAATAGCAAAGCAGGAGGTTTCTGAATCAGGGCAACGCCCATACACGAAATTACAGAAACGCAAGATATAAACTATTAGTTCCTCGCACTCCTCGGAATCCAGAAATTCGTCTCAGGGACACAGGCCTTTGACGCTGTGTTTGGGCCCACGCTGCGTCAAGTAGTACTGAGAGAGCGATACGGCCAGGGCGATTTTCCCAAGGGTGTCAATTGAAACCTTGCAGCCGTATCGGAGTCACAAACCAATACACTCATCCGAGAGATACTGAAAGGGCTCTCAAGAATGGCGTCAATTTAAAATCGAAGCGTAAACCGGAAGCGAAACACGAGTCGGTTACACATTAAGCACATCTGAACAATGGATGTATGGTAATTATTAAATTAGAGGCTTCCTCACCAGTTTTGATGACCTTGAAAATATGTTGTCAAGGTGATCATTCTGAACAACTTTTTCCTATACATGATACCTCAGCTTTAGTTTCCGAAATATTCGCAAAAAAGTTTCGACATCTCAAAAAGTGATCGGAATAAGTCTGGGTTAGATTTGAAATTGTCACAACTCAAAACGCCTTCAATCAGTTGAGACCCACTTTCTGTCTGTTTATGTTTACGAAATGAAACGTGAAATGAATCGTGTCGAACGCGAACTCATTTCATTGTCAGCTGTGTTATACACAGTATTAAGCATGAAACTGTACGAATTCTTGGATATCCGCAACAATCAAGAAAAGTTGATAGATTTTTTAGTTAACAGTAAAGTGATTCATAACAGGATGAATTGTATCAAGTGCATCGAAAATATGCTACTTCAGGCCCGGCGCGGTTGGCCCGCGGAGCAGATGTTGCTGCATCTCCTCTTCGCTTGGCCTGCAAGTCAGTCCCCACCACGGCCACTCCGACTCTTCCCTTAGCGGCCTTAGCCGGCTTAGGCTGCGATCACAGTGGACCCGACATCGTCCGACGTCCGACTTCGGCGCACACGCACGAGCGTTTCCAGGCATGTGTTGTCGCTAGTGGCCCGATATCGGAAACCAGAAGGGTCTCACAGACGGGCCTACCCACACATTTGAAATGTCGGACGTCGGACGAAGTCGGGTCTCCTGTGATCGCGGCCTTAGCCGCTAAGGGAAGAGTCGAAGTGGCCGTGGTGGGGACTGACTTGCAGACCAAGCGAAGAGGAGATGCAGCAACATCTGTTCCGCGGGCCAACCGCGCCCGGGCCTGTGCTACTTGATCGCGAAAACTTAATTTTTGGATGCCATAATACTAGTTACATTAGAAAACGAAACAAAAGACGTATAAAAACACAATGTAATTTCAAAACTAGTGTTTATAAGGACACTACGTCTTCCCATGCAAACTGCTTGCCGTTTCATTGCACATAATACAACGCTGAGGCCACCTCGACAAGAACTTATTATGAACGAACTATGCATTTCCTCGGAAACATGTGTCGATTGGGCTGCCGCCCCTCCCCCAAACCCGATCCCTGCTGTTCCGTCGCGTAAGAACCATATACGTGCATGTCTTTCGATCAATATTTATGGTCCGTTCGTGCCTAAAGACCGTCATAGCGAATTAAACAAACTAGGGTCATTCGACGATCAGTCGAGGCATGTGGCCTAATGTTTAGTTTTTCTACACTCTCGAAAGTGTCATAAATTTAGTCCTTTCGAGAGACCATCCGCGACCGTTAAGTACGGCGTCGTATTACCGGGACCCGTCGTCACCCGAGTTTAGGTATCGCCCCACTCCTCCTTCCCAGGGCCTCATTCAGAGCAACGGGAAGGAGGTCCTAATTGTCAAAAGTATGCTAAGTGGGAAATGCAACTTTCTGCAGAAACCAATCAGTGCATCTTATTTCCTGCTCGAGAAGCCTCACGAACATCGCGTTGAGACCGCGTTCGTCAGTTGAGTTTACGCTCTAACGGCGCGCTGCGATGCTCACCAGTCCGCGGGTAGACAAGACAACGCACGAGCCGTTGTCTTGTCAATTATTCTTAATATTTGTAATTGTATCGCGATAATTCGTTGTCGAGCGGTCAAACCATCCGTCTAACGAGATCGCATCAGTCGAGATTCCTCGCGTACGGAATCATGCATTTTATCATCTGCGCGCGTATAAGGCAGGACCTGCTAGATCAGCTTTACTGATGAGTCCACTAGCAGGTCCGGGACGAAACGCTTCGTTTAACGTTTTTTATTGTCATGCGTCTTGTATATCAATTTATCGTTTTGAAATACTTGCCCAAGATTAACTTGGCGGGCACAGGTCCGGGATATTCGCGAAACACGCAGTCGCGACAAAACACCTGCTAAGAAATCTAATCCAGACCTACTCCGATCACTTTTCGAGATGTTGAAACTTTTTTGCGAACATCTCGGAAACTAAAGCTGAGCGGCGGTAACGTGTATAGGAAAAAGTTGTTCAGAATGATGACAACATATTTCAAGGTCATCAAAATCGGTGAGGAAGCCCCTAATGTAAATATTTACCAATTTAAAAATATCCTTAGTACTCGAAGAACTCGGCCTGCTATTGACGTTCATGGAAAAGCATGATGCATAAAGGGCCGTTCACCTTGTAAATGTTACGTCGATGAGCCCGCTGGAAGATTAATCGGCAGTAATGCCAGCGAAGCGGATCTGCGCTATAAATCCCGAGTTCGAGGTTACCCCTAATTTGATTCCATCTGTATTGGCCGCCCCGTCTCGCCTCTCCTCGCCCCGGAACAAGAAAGTCAGGGGAATAATTGCGTTGTGCGACGCACCGCGGAAGAGCGCAATATTCCCTGGTCGTATCTGTGGAAACGCGACACAACAGTATGAAGAATCTTCGCCGCGCGATTCATCCTGCGTGTACAGTCGGGATGGGGTGGAGGCGGTACAAGCAGTATTCGAGCCGACAACTCCCTTGGGAGAATTGCACTACAAGTCGAAACAAGAGTGGAAGGGAAGGCGAAAGAGACACGCGAGTGGAACGGTAAGGGGGGAGCAGGGGTGAGCCGCCGCGCCGGTACGGGTGGTGGAGGGCTCCTTTGAGCCTTGAATTGGAACAATGGAAACTGGTTAACTTCAAACGAATATTCGATAGGATTCTCCGACGTTCGAGCAAGGAAATGGGAGAAAAATATTAGGACTCCATTGACGTGCGTTGATACGCTCGAACAATAGACCGTGTGTAACCTCCGCCACACGGCGCGGCGCTTCACTATGTATTCTCTTGGTAGTCTTGCAGCGGCGCGGAGACGTCGGGGAAGACGGGGCGACGTGAAAAAGAGAAAGACGAAAACTCGGAATAATGATGGTCTAGCATTGTTGAGGGACCACGCGAATGAATGGATTAAAGTACTCGGTGAATGGCACTCGCTACAGGCATTAATTTCACTGCTGGACTGTTGAAACGCGATTATGCCGGGGAAATGGGGCTGAAAATGCGTCCAACCACCTGGATAACCAATGAACCGTGAGCATAATTTTTTATTGGAATGGTCGCTTTAACGCCACTGTTTCTACCTTCCTGTCAGCTAATCGCCATCCCCTTTTCACTGTCGCCGAATATCGCGCACCAATCAATGATCCGTATTAATTTATTTACTGTTTAGGCAGAGGACCTTTTAACGTTATGGATGATATAAATCTGGGACAAATAATAAATACACCCATAGTTTTTTTTACAACCTAGATATGTTCCGGAAAAGTTGGTCATTGTCGTCGAATATCGCGCAACAATTAATAATCCGTATTAATTAATTTACTGTTTAGGCAGAGGACCTTTTAACGTTATGGATCATATTAATCTGGGACAAATAATAAATACACCCATAGTTTTTTTTACAACCTAGATATGTTCCGGAAAAGTTGGTCACTGTCGTCGAATATAACGCAACAATTAATAATCCGTATTAATTTATTTCCTGTTTAGGCAGAGGACTTTTCAACGTTATGGATGATTATTAATCTGGGCAAATAATAAATACACCCATAGTTTTCTTTACACCCTAGATATGTTCCGGAAAAGTTGGACACTGTCGCCGAATATCGCGCACCAATCAATGATTCGTATTAATTTATTTACTGTTTAGGCAGAGGACCTTTCAACGTTATGGATGATATTAATCTGGGACAAATAATAAATACACTTATAATTTTCTTTACAAACCAGATATGTTCCGGAAGAGTTGGTCACTGTCGCCGAATATCGCGCACCAATCAATGATCCGTATTAATTTATTTACTGTTTAGGCAGAGGACCTTTTAACGTTACGGATGATATTAATCTGGGACAAATAATAAATACACCTATAGTTTTTTTTACAACCTAGATACGTTCCGGAAAAGTTGGCCGTAAAGCGAAAAGCCGTATAATCAAATCTGTTTAAAAACAAAAGGCCGTATAGCGAGGTATGGGTGTATTAGAAAAAAAAGTGAAAGAGATTGCACTATTCTTTTAGAAGCGAAGGTGATCTTCAATATTTCAAATGGAATAAACATTCTTTTTCATATCGTGTGAAGGCGTGTGTCCGCGAGCGTTCAAGTTCACACAAGGTCAAGTATTTTCAACATCTCATGAGTACATCGTCAATAAATACATAAAATTCCATTGTAAATCAGGGAAAACATATCGTGATCGTTTGTTTAGCAACAAATTATGTAGAGCGTGCACTCACGAGCTTCAATAACAACAGAAGATCTAGAAGTAAATGCAGTTCTTGAAAACAGAATAACATTCGTCCGAGGGGGGCGGGGAGTTTCTTCGGCGACGAACGAACGTAGGGAAAGAATATTTGTCAATATTCGGGTAGTGCCGTAGAAACAGTTTCAGTAAACCCGGTCAATCTTATTCATTGGACCAATATGTACAGCAGTCTAGGGAGGGAGGCATACACACCGGCTTTCGGAAAACAAAAATACGGGTATCTCGCAGAGAGATAAAGCGGAATGAAACGGAACGGATACAAAGAACTGCGGCGTTGCTCAAACTTTTCGCAGGCAATTTCTTCGGTCGAAATCGATAAGGGGCAAACAGACAAAGGTTGTTGCGTGGACGTTCCGACGTCGACGCCAAACACAGCGATTGCGTCCATCAGTTTTCGTATCCCCTTGAAAGTTGAAACGGCGGCTTGGGTATTACCTTTGATACTCGAATACCCGAGAATCTGGATTCGGATCATACGTTCGCCCTCCTGTTCATGCATCAACTTCCCCGATCAGATAGCCTCCGTAAATACACCAGGAAAGGAGGATGTTGCTTGTCGGACAACTGGCTCGAGAGCAGCAAGATTGAAAATAGATCCGAATAAAGGTCAAACGGCTGGCTCCGGAATCGTAAGTTATTGCCTGTCGTCTGGCCCGACGGCTTTGAATTGCAAAAAGCCGAGATTGAAAATGAAAATCAGGGAAACGAAACTAGAACGAGCCGCTGCGCTAGCTGGCTGGCTGGCTGGATGGCGTGGCGCAGCGCGGCGTTGCGGGGACCTCCTCCGCTCTCCGATCGAATGAAATAAGGAGCAATACGTACCAAGTATAGGGGCAACGATGACCTAGAGGATAGGTTAGGGTACCGCCGCCGCCATATCAAGGGAAACGGATTTATTCGATCAACAACTCGATGCGGAACAGAGGAACGGGATTCCAACCAGCAACAATACACCGGGAACTGTGATCATTCTTCAGACCTCTATTCCCTTTACGTTCCCCGGATTCAATACGTTCTTTTTCATTTCACCGCCGACAATCGCGATTCCTTTCCAATACCGTGCTCCCACACCGCGAAATAATATTCACCTGATGTAATGGAACTTGAAAAATTAATATGCTAGCCGTTGCTAAGCTCTTCCCCCGTTCGATATTTTCGAATGCCCAAATATTGTTTATCTGCATCATTCTAATGCACGAGATAAAGTGATCTCGATTTTATCTGTCTGTGAAACTTGAATATTGGCCAACTCGTTATTGAGATACGATGGCTGCCATGAAATGTGAGATGCTGTAAATACATGTATACAACATTTTATTGCACTTGATTTATAATAACCTGACCATTTTTTAGCGCATAAATTGTGTAAAATTGACGTCTCTAAATGGCACCACTCAATTAAATTGTAATAATTTTTTTTTTAAATAATGCAGTTAGTCTGCACTCATTTTAATTGTACAGTTAATTAAGGGAAGCAATTGTTATAACTAGGAATGACGTGGGTGTAATTTTAGCTTCGAGACTGGATTGAAAATTTCCAAAATTCTCTTAGAAATAGTATCTGTGACATACTTCACAAAAAATTGATATTATTAAATTTATTATTTTTATTTATAGAGAATTTTTTATATATTCAATTCGATTTTTTAATCTTGTCATACATACGATCATGAAAATCAAAACAATTCCAGAAATAGTTTTTTCTTTACATTTTGCATTGAAAAGATGCAGGGGATTGCACCCCAAGGTTAACATTAGAATATACGTACGCAGTGTGAAAGTAAAATAAGCTTTTACTGTATATTTATTTTACTTGTAAACTGAAAAACTGAAAAACAAACCGAAATTGAGTCGTAAAGCAGTCGTCAGAATATTTAAGCTGGCTCCGACAGTTTCGCAAGAAAATATTTATTGCAGTTGATTCGACTTCCGAGTTGTGTGGCGAATTGTTGCATATGAAATATGGTATGCCGAGTAGATTGTTGTATGTGAAATACGATATGTTGCATATGAAATATGAATATGAAGCGTGTTTGTCAAGAAATATTATTTTTAAGACTGGAATTTGTTCAGCTAGATTCTATCGTAAATTTGATATTTTTCTATCTAACAATCCTCTAAATAGAGTTACAAACAGAGTTCATTTCGACATGAATCGTACTATATTTCGTGTACTTCTCTGGTACGAGTGGAAAAGTGGACACAACGCAGCAGCTGCTCGAAACGTTAATGCTGCGCTTGCTCAAAATACGAGAAATTCGAAGGCGGAGATGAAAGTCCCGTAAATGAAGACCAAAATTGACCGTAAACGAGGAACCATTGAAGGCATCGGTTGAAGCAAATCCACGTCAAACTGTGCGCGAACTTGCGGGAGAATTGGATGTAAGTGCTGCAACGGTTTCCCGTCGTCTCAAATCAATTGATAAAGTCAAGAAACTCGACGAATGGATTCTCCATGAACTCAATGACAGATGGGAAAATCTGCGGCTGTTTGCTTCTCTGCAGGAATAGAGAGCCAATTTTATATTGTATCGTGACTCGTGAAAAATGGATGCTTCAAAGTAACGGACGACAGTGACGTTCTTTTAGCAATAATTGGATGCCGATTGATCTTTGAGAAATAGTCTGAAACCAAACTGTGTTCGGTATTAATTAAACGTCAGACTTTATGCAATTATTGCAGAAATGGATTGGTCAAATATAAAACTGTAAAGAATGATGTTGTTACCTTAGGCTTAGAAAAAATTATTGAAATACCAAATGGCTTTCGTTTAGCTTCTTACAGTGGACTTGGACAGTTTTTAATGAAGATCTGCATTACTTATGAATCTAAGAAAAATATTAGGTCGTCAAGGATGAAATTTGTTTTACATAATAATTTTAAAACTAAATTTCTACAAATTTCATCCTTGACGACCTGATATTAACATGTATGTAAACATACATTCTGAAAAGATATCCCTAGATTGATAGATTTTTTGCTTGAACAGATAATTAATTAAATAGTGCACTAATTTTTTATGAAAGAAAGTTTATGCTTTTTGTCATAAAATTCCTTTCTACCAAGATTTAAATATGAACTCAGTAAAATCGTTTAGATTTCAGATTTTATGCATTTATGACAAATATGAGTGTGAAACATAAAATAGTGAAAATATCGAACGATTTTAAAAATATGATTATATTGTCTGTGACTTAATAAAATTATTAAAATGATTGTTTTGATTTTGTATGAAGATCCGTCTAATAATTACGTGAACATTACACTGTGTATTCTTGAAACATGACCAATGCATGCAAAATATTGAATTGAATTATAGATCATCTCAAATTCCGCCATTGTCCAATTATTTTTACGATAATTCAAGCTATCGGTAACATATAAAATTGGAGCAATGAATTTTTTCCTTAGAAGAACCAAAAACAATCTTGTTGAAGAGGCAATGGACTTTTTTCTTAAAAAAATTAAAAACTATCTTGTTAGTTTAAGAGATAGTAAACTTTTTCCTGAGAAAACCTAAACATTATCTTCTTAGTCGAAGAGGCAATGAAGTTTTTCTTTGGAAGAAATAAAAATTATCTGGCTCGTCGACGAGATGCTAAAGTTTTTCCTCGGGAAAACTAAACATTATTTTGTTTATTAAAGAAAGTTTAATTATCAGAAAATGAATCTGTGCCCAACCACGTGAAACGAGGACTTCGACAATGCTTTTGATAGCAGGACTTTCCAGCCTTTTTTTGTTTCCTTAATTTACAGTTGTGTTCTTCATTAGTATTTTTACTTTCAATTTTAATTATCACTGTAATTGCAAAGTTTTTATTTTTGTCGCATTGATAAAGTATTTTATAACATGTAAATATGTTATTTTTATTATATGAAATAGTATATACTTTTCAGTTGTTTCAATTTTCATCGAGATGCCACGAGGTAAATTATTAAATGAGGAGCAGATTGAGATAATGGCTTATAAAGATGCAGGACTTTCTAATAGAGAAATTGACTTAAAGATGAGCAGGTCCCATCGTGCAGTCAATAATTTTGTGAAATTAGGTGATTTATATGGTAAAAATCATTCGACAGACGGAAATAAGAAGCAGAATCAAAGGCAAGCTTCATTAATTTTACGTGTTGCATCGCATTAAAATGAAACGGCAAGACAAGCCCAAACGGAAGTAGGTCTTTCGGTATCTAAAAGGCGTGTTCAAAAAATTTTACGAAAAAAAAGTAAACGATTTGTATGGACTAAAAAAGCATCGATACCATTAACGCGTGATCATCGCCGATTTTTTCGAGCTATTTTTAAAAATGGTAGCAATATTTTAACATTTCGACTTTACAGAGCAATTAAACTATTATTTATTAGCTGGAACTGAAAAATGTTTTCAGTTTTAAATTAATCACTTAAACGAAATAACATTTTATTCCGAAATTATTCGGATACGTGTGTACTTAAAATAACAGGGATGATTAGATCGTATTCGTTGTTTAAAACTGAATTAAAATTACGGAGAATTCGCGCATGGAATTATGGGAATTTCACGGACCGTATCTACGATTGTGGTGTGTACATGCGGTGTTACATGTCTGTTTGCGGGTACACGAACGTCACGGTGGTGTGCGCGTCGGCAGAGAACTCCTCCAGGAATATGAGATCAGATGAAGCGCAGGAACGAAGAACGAAAGGGTTGAATGAGAAGTCGGTTTCGGTGTCGCGCATTGTTGGTGTACGGGTGCAGTGTTGAATTACGAATCGGGGGAAAAAGAGTAGAGTAGATTACAGTGAATCGCTTGTCGAAATCGACGGTGGAATGGGGAACCGCAAACGTGGAAGGGTAACAAAGATTGCACAAATGAAACACAGAATCGCGCAGAGTTGGGCAAAGAGTAATCTGATTAATAATTAACGATTACACCAGACTGCGAATTTTGATGCATTTATGGAGATGGATGAAATATAAAACAGCTATAGGTTATAATAATTTAAGAATCTATTGTAATGTTATTTTTAATGTAACAATGTCAAAAAGGGATGAAATCAATTTTTATTTAGTTTCTGCTTCCCACAATCGATGCAGAATATTTTTATTTTGCATACAAATCCGCAGTATAATTATAACTAACGTGATTAATGAATAACTTAATAAAAGCAAATTTAATCATTGTTCATGATTAACGTCAGTAATCATTAATCGTGAAGTTATCATTTTTTTCAAATGATTAACTGAAAAATTTGGTATTATAATATTGGACTATATCGTTTGGATTTTCTGTGAGAAGTTAGAACAATTAGTTCACTATATTATGTGACGAAAGAATTTTGAAAAAATTGCAGAAAACAATTGTAGAATACATATGACAATTATAGAATACGTCAGTATGGGTATGTAAAAATTGATTAATAAAACAATTTACTAACATGTAGCTGGTTATATTATTTTTAAATCAAACACGAACTTCTGCAGTCATCCAGTATAAAGTCAGAAACGTGCAATGAAATATTTGTCACCTCGAGTCTCATTTTCGAGGAAATGAAATTTCGAAATTGGCCGAGTACATGTGACCTCAATCCACCTACGAACTGCATGAAAAATCGACGATTGGATATTCTACATAAAAAAGGTAAGTACAATGAAAAAAAAACGCAGAATAAAACTTCTGCGTTTGAAATTTCATTTTCGAAAAAATCTAATTTGAAATTCGTTGAACGCAATAATTCTGGCTAAATTTTGTAAAAATTCAAACTGGATATTTTGAGAAACGAAAACTTGAAGAAAAACGTTCCATTGATATTTGTTCACCTATTCTGGCGTGTTGAAATAGTGTGTCGATTGCACCATTTTTATATTGTTCAAAATTAGCCAAGTTCAGACAGAAATAGTCAAATTCAATTGTTTAATGCTCTCTGAAAATTCTCTTAATTTGAAAATGAAAGTGAAACACACCTATTCTGCTTTCGATTTAACCTTTCATGCAAAATCGACCCCATTCGAAGTGTATCATAATTTTCGTTGTTCTCCGTAAAATAATATCCCTTTCTATAATTACGATGTTATCATATCGAAAAGTCAAAGGCATGGTGTGGCCATGATGGTAATTCGCGCGGGTTTATTACTGTCATTAATCGTTACAAAGCAGATTATTACTATTTAAATGCACCGCTTGCTTGGTGCTATATTGTTAATGACCCCGAATGATATAATAATGAAATTCAAAATGTTAACCATATTGGTTGGTAATATCGGCTTTATAATTCAGAACGCACGAAGTTAATTAATCACCTGCAAGAACGTAACATTTAATCACCGTTAAACGTACAAATATTCTCTGAATCAAATATTAGTGTACAGTTTCCCGCACAATTGTAAATTAAGTGCGTAACCACAATTTATTTATTGTTCCTCAAGGACATCGATGCACATATTTTGCATCGTAGATGTAGAATGTAGGTACCTAACAGTAGATGATGTCTGCATTAGTGTTGCTAACGGTAAGAGAGGGAGAACAGCTCGACAGCTAATGAAACGATCACAGAATATGCTTCCGCTTCCTGTAATCGCATTCCAGTTCTGAGTAGTGCGATTGTGGGGATAGAATATACGCACTAAGCTTTCCTTTGTAAATGCAAAATGCTACGCGTAGTGCTCTGGAAAGTAGACGTATTTTCTCGAACGATTTACATAGTAACTAGAATATTTACAGCTACGATTAAATTACGTTGTCAATTTTAATTGCTAGTATCAGATTTCTTTTTGTTCGTATAACTGGTTTGCGTACGACTTTGTCACTTTGCATAATTATTATTCACGTTTCATTCTCGCGTAATACGACGAATAAGGATTGTCCTCGGCGAATAAGTACACTGAAATTAAAAACTGTCGCCAGAACGATATAATATGCAACGAAGAAATAATATAGCGTTAGCAATCCGGTTAAAAATACAGTTGAACCTCTGCAATCCCTGAGAAACGAGAAAACAAACGTCGTCAATTGAAGCCTAATTGTGCGAAAAAATTGATCGACCATTTCCCATCTTTAAAATAATTTAGAATCTGAAAGAAAAGTATGTTACTGTTATTAATGCCAATTCATTAACACCGAAGCTACTGAGCACTAAAAATGTCTACTATGCGTTGCCATGTAAAAATTACACGATCGAATTTATTTGGATTTCGTGCAATCTTTATTAATCATTTCCAATGGCATCTTTATAAATTCAATAATCGTAGAATACAAAATCTGGAAACGGCTATCTGACCGGTAGGTTTGGTGTGAAATAAACTAATATCAAAAAGAAGTTTGCCGGATTAGAAATTTACTGGATAATTATAACTTCTAAATATCAAATCTGCTGCGTAATTATAATTTGCAAATGTTATTTTGTGCAGCGCGTGCACCACGAAACTAGGTAGGAGGTTAAACGCTTCGAGAGGATGAGAGAGAGAGAGAGATTGACGGGATCCAAAACGCAAATAAAACCATCTCGATGATGTACATAACTGAATAACATGCGGTAGCTCGTGATGCGGTTTTAGGCTACGTCGTCGTATCTGCACATTGCTTGCGGGTTACTAGCATGCTGAAGAATACACGGGGACGGCGAGGAGGGAAGATATTGAATTGAAGAAGTGGAAGAAGGAGGTGAAGAAGGAGAAGAGGAAGAAACTGGGGACCGGCGAAATATGTAAAACGAAAGAGTCGAGGAAATGAAGCTGTAATTCCGAAGCGGAAGATTGTTCCCGCGGTAGGAAACCGTTGCTGGAACTTTCCAAGATACTCGAGGCGAGGAGCAGCAGAAGTAACAGGGAAAAATAAGTTGGAGCTCATAACCGCATAAAAGAGGAACGTTGGGTAAACAAGGGAAAAGACTAAGCAGGGGAAGGTGGCTGCGCGAGCAAGAAACCTGCAACGCAGAAACAATGGAAGGAAACGAGATATGAGAAATCAGAGGGCAACCGACCGGGTTGCCTCAAAACTGCGTATCAAATAAAGAACTAATGAATGTCTCCGCTCTCTTTTATGGGCACACTCCCGCGGAACGGAGGCGAGCCACCAGGTCCGAAATTGCAAAGGAGGTGTCGAATGCGAGGTTCTCTTGCGTTTATGGATCTTTCTGGATCCAAACGGATTGCGCACAATATCTATAAATCTTATTTCTTATTTTATTTTATCCACAGTTGAGGGTACACATTTATTTTAAGAATATTCTATTATTATTCCGCAAATTGTATTCTTAAATTTCCTACATTCAATAATCTTCTGGAAAATTAAGCAACAAACACTTTTAGTTTATTATCACGGTAAGTACTACAACAATATGTATATTTAAATTACCATTGGTTCTAAAAATTTCAAATTTTAATTTGGCAATCTGGGATAGAAAACAATAATATATATATAATCTGTATATAAATTGGTACGTTAATGTTTTACTATACAGTTGTTTTTTCCGGCATTAACCATTTTGGTATTCAAATTACATAAATATGACAATTTACATATGTGTATGTAACAACTTGAGGTCGAACTAAGACACTGTAAAATACTAGATTGAGAAATTAATATTTTAGAGAAATTATTTAGGTACATCATGGTGACGCTAACAAGCAAGTAGATATCACGAAGTATAAATTTAATATCCGAATTTAATGATTATGTATTTTCAATGTAAATTTTAATAAAATAATAATGTTGAATAACAAATGAAACAGAAATTTTCATCTATATACAAGATGTCTATGTATAATAAATCTTCGACCCTTACAAATAAACACTTCAAGCATACAGAGCGTTCCGAGTGTCATAGATTGTCTCAATTTTACACACTTTTGTGATTGAAATGTGTAATGCTTTCGTATCTCATGTCTCGACAGACGAAATTGGCTAGGTGAAATATAAAACGTTGAAAAATTAGAAAAATCTGAGAATAGCGTTACGTTGTTTTCAGTCTAAAAAAACTATTAGGGGATGAAATGAATTTTTATTTAACTCCTGCTTCCCACAATCGCTGCTGAAGATGTTTATTTTGTAGAAAGATCCGCAGTTTACTTATGTCATAGATGCGTTTTCCATTAGAAAAAGATGGCCGGCTTTGGAAAAAAGGCACCTCGGAACTTCGTTTCGAGGGAAGAGTACTTATCCGTCGGGGTCTGAAATTGAAAAGGCTTCGGTCGAAAATGAGCAACCGGCTAGAAAACCATCATCAAGCCGGTAAACAAGCAAGGGAAAATGGACCGTGCGATAACGGGAGTCGAGTTAAACGATTTTCGCGAAAATGGATTCGGCGAGAGCCGTACCTACGTGGTGCACGTGAAATATTCTCGGGCAACAGACAAGATACGAACTTCCGGCCCTGAGAAATAAGAAATGGAACATCGGGGAGGTTCGATCCGTCGTCGTGGAACGGTGCTGGCAAATTACTTGAGGAAATGGCGGCAAAGTGCGAACGTAAGGGGAATAGAACGCGCGAGCGCGCGCGCGCTCGTGGATAACCGAAAGCAAGAAACGAAGAAACAGAGATTGCTATAATGAAGATGGAACGAAAGCCGGGCGCGGGAACGACTGGAAAATGGACGGGGTCGAGCGTTAACCGGAAGAAAAGCGGCAGAAAACTATCAAAGAGGAAGCGGTTCGCAGTGTCCATGGGGTGGTTCCATGGGAATGGATTATTTGAGAGTGGCGAATTAAAGGCGCCGAGGGTGCGTCCTTTCGCGAACAAGAGGGGAATTTCGGAGAAGGAAGCTGGCCAGGTAAGAACGAGCATTGGACCAACTCTAGAGCACTCGAGGAAGGAAGGAAGTAGCGGGGAAGTGGGGGGAGGAACGTGAATCCATGTTCCACGACTATTCGAGTCTTTCGTAAAGAAGTCTACCGAAAATGAGGCAAGGAGGAGGAAGAGAGGAGTTGAAAGAAAGCTAGCGACGAGGTGACCGGGGGGAGGGGTGGAGGGAAGAGAGACGAAGAAAAAGAAGAAGGAGAAGAAGATGGACCAAAGGTGCGAGTTCGCATTCGGGAGCCATATCGGGCCACGTGATCCGAATAAAGGTACCTACTCGAATTTTCTTTCGGCTGGACGTGAGAATTAGGCTCCCGATAAAGCGCCGAAAGACAGGTCGGATCAGTGCCTGATGCTCTGCGGGTTCCCGGGCCGGATGCGCCGTACCCCGGCGAAACTATCGCACGTTTTCCATTTTCGAGGCGCGGAATATTTCCGATAAACTCCGACAAAACGAATCCCCCACTAAATCATCGACTATTTGAAGAATTTCGATTATTCTTGTCGCCGACAGAAATCCCGGCCGCCTCTCCCGCACCGTCTCCGCAATCGAAGAGGACGCCTCGAATTCTTTTGTCCGCCGCGTCGCGTTGCGTCGCGCCGCGCCGGGACGCACGGCACGCCTCGGTTATTTCACTCGCTAATTACGGAAACTTTGCAGCACCGCACATGCTCTGTTCTCCTTTTTAAACAAACCCCGAGACTTCTGCGGGACTCGGACCATCTCGCCGGACTTCCAGTTAATTAGCTGAATAATTTAATACGTTCCAATGTGATTTTTAATCACGGAAAGTTAATTGCTAATTGCTATTAGATGTTTAACATTTCAAGTGTTGCCCGCTGGCTTTGCCCAAAGAAAACACGCTATTTAATTAGTTCCGTCGGACAGCGGCAAACATCCCGAAATTATGCCTGCTGCCGAAGAACGTTCCAAAACATTCCAAAGTTCTCTAGTAATTGCGAGATTCGCTGATGAGACCAACCATTAAATTTACCATTTTTTTCAGTGCCCATTAGCTGCTTTTAAATGACTTTTTTTTTTAAAGAGAAAACAACTTTACTTTTACACTATGTACTCTGATTTAACAGTTTATTTTTGAAATTTGCATTTGAGTTGAAGAGCTATCACTGTTCTAATTAATTATTATTCCTTAGAATGGTGGGTATTATGTTCTATTAGTGACACAATATTTCCTTCGAAACAACACTGTTTCCTTTTACCGATATTCCATCTGTTTGCCACAATTAGTACAATAAAGTGATCATATTAGTATAATTAGAAAATATTTTAATTGATACTTTGATTTCGTTATTCCCAGTTGAATTAATAGCTACTTTTCGTTGTTATGCAATTTTTTTGCGATTATGTATATTAATTAGTACATTTTACGAGTTTCTTGCAATAAAAAATTCAATACAAGGGTGATGCTCGGAAATTAGGCGGAAAATTGCTTTAAACCGATAATGAGTCTGCAAGCTTCAGATATTTGTAGAAGTTTCGTAGTTCCTCCATCTCAAAATCTTGGGAATCCTCAGTGCTTTATATTGTCATAAAGTTTTTAGAAGTCCCGACGTTCTTCAAGGGTTTAAAACTTTCATTGTCAGTAACAAAATAAAGTGTAAAACTACCAAAACTGGCTTGTGTAGAATTACAATAACATAAAACAATTATTTCAATGAAGACTTATTTCGTTAGGAATAATTTTTCTAAAGTTGTTTATTCTGTATATTGTATTCCTACATTCGAAGTTTTTGACTATTACAAAAATTATCTTATTATAAGTTTCGAGGAATACACATTGTTTACTGAGAACTTTTTTACACGAAATTCAACTTTATGTTCTAATCAAACATCACCTCGTATTCATTTTTCAAAACTCGTAAAATGATTTCAAGTGACACTTTCTATAAAATCAAAATATCTTCTAAACTAATGATTTTTTGTTATAAGTGATTTAGTACTCTTATGTAATAGTGGATTAATTCCATAAAAAAAAACGCAGTTGACCTTCGTATGACCTCTACGCTTCCACATAGAATAAAGATATCTACATAGGAAAGTGAGCAATTTCGGAATAGATATTTAACTGGGACACCCTGTACATGAAAAGGAAATTAAACACTGTGAATTATTTTCTACATAGATTAGTTCTTACATACCCAATACACAAGATAACAATGAAACTGGAATCATACCTGCAACAGAAAAAATAGAGCAAATCAGCAAGTTATATCAGAAAAAAATGCAAATTAATATTCAGCATCAAATAACATAAATCACAAATGTTGCTTAATATTTTCTTACAGATTGCACGAAAAGAAATGAATAAAATCAGTTTTATGCACTAAAGTCAATTTTAAAAGACTATACAAAAGGATAGAATTGTGTACAAATATTTTAGAAGAAAACCAGCAATGTTTTTCCACTAATAAAGTTCCACTAATAAATTAACATTTCGTATTTCTCTTGCGAACACTTTGTGTCAGACAAAAGGAGAACCAAAATGATAAATAAAGTGGAAGAACAATTGGTTTAATTGGGTGGGCAAGTTTTGTCGGAGACGTGGTTGACGAGAAAGTTATCGAGTTTTCGTCGTAAGATTTTCCATGAAAAATTCAGAAGTATTCGGTGCAACATCTCTGATTGAATTAGATTCGGGCGAACGAGGTCCGCCGTTTCTAAACAACGGAACAGCACCGTGTCGAGAATTGGACTACACCTATTCCTTTGAGAATATCTAATATTAAATCGGGAACAATTCGCGGTACACGGCGGGTCCGTAAAACGATAGAACGAAAATTTTCGATTCTACCTATTGGCATCGGTTGGTTCGCCCACCGCTGTTCAATAATTTCCACGGTTTCGTACATTCTGCTCTCCTGTCCAATGTAAATGGACATTTCAATTACATACATTTTTATTCGACGATCCCCAAAGAAACATTTTTCTTTTGATAAACTCGAACGAACAGTCAATTAACTAAAAATTAAAATCTCACGCTGGTTAATACAATATCCAGTATGTCGAAAGTTTAACGAATAAAAAATTCTTTTTATGGTCGTTATTGTTTTATATTATTTTAACACTTAAAATATAATACACACCACGAATAATCTCCCTTTCATATTTATACGTTATTTATGGAGATGTGCTTGTAGTAATTGTTAGTTCTGATGTTAAAACCCTAAAGTACAAAAATATTTATTATTTCTGATAAATGAATTAATTTATTGAAATGCATTATAATTCGAAATTGAAAATGAAAATTTAATAACATCATATTTACTAAATTAACAGTTAAATTAAGTGAAACAAATACGCGATTAAAATATAAATATTTCCCATCGAAATGAGCAACCTCCTCTAAAAAAAAAATATAATATTTGCATGAGTATAACTCAGACTAGTTTAGTTATGGAAATGAGAAAGTTGATTTATTGATAGATATAGTGGTATGTAAATGTAGTAATAAATAAAGATATACAAGGATGTATATATGAAAATCAATACTCGCATTGCTGTTTGCGCATACCTTTATTAAATCAAGTCCTTCTACTAGCAAAAGTTTAAATCCTGCCGCATTGAATACATTTACTTACCAAATTAGTATGTGCATACATTTACGAAATTAACATATTTATTGTAACATACACAAAGTCTAGGAAATTCAGAGTTGCGAAATAATCGTATACATACATTTTGTTAGCAGAAAACGAATGAAGCAGATGCATAAATATACCAATTTCTTGCGGTGTTATTGTGCTACTTTATGAATTAAACAGAACATCGGTGAACTGATATGTAATGCATACCAAAGTAAGAGTGAATCCACTTTAAAAGTGTAGTCGAACATTTTGTTGTAATTTACTTCATATTCGAGAGAATACAGATCGAAATTCGCTGAGGCATTCATTTAAATTTCTCTCGAAGCGCTTTTTCCTTTTAAGCTAATAGATACTTTAACAGAAGCTTCAACCTACTGGAAGAAACGTGAGGAAGTGCAAAAATCTGGCAACTGGTACCGAATTTAACCTTTAGCTTTCTCTCATTTTCTCATTTGCTGTATCAATACTTCAAATAATCGACCTTTTTCATTATCGATTTTGAAAGTCTCGTATTCATCTTTGTGCAAAATAAAAATTTTCCAATTCTAGGAAACAGAAAATAAATATAAATATATTTTTTCTTCTAATAATAATTCTAGTAAGTCAAAAATGCAGTAATATTTTTAAATTATTCTGTTTCCACAGTTTTGTTTTTCGCTTATTCACTTTTGTTATAAACACATGCAGTTTAGTTGTTGATATTGGAATGAATTGCAATGTCCGTTATTATACTACATTGGACAATAAAAATGTTATCAAGTTGCAAAATTTAAAATTCCAATTTAATCAGGATTATCTATATTGAAGGGATGAAAACAGCCCCTAAATTTGGGGTATACTTAAATTGCAACAAACTGAAGTGAAATACAAATTCAGTTTCTTTTTTAATATGTCTAACAGGTTGAAAATAATATGTTTAAATTCTTCTAATATTTTTACTGTCTTAAGTGACACCTATTCATTTTTGTCATAAAAAACCATGATATCAAACTTTAAAACAGCTTATCCGGAAACTACAATTTTTAAGATTGCTGTGCTTCGTAGCTGTCAAGTGGATAAATATTTTTACCTAAATGTACAGAATACCACACTTTTCTATAACTGAATAAGCTTCGAATAAATCTTTGATAAAGAAATCTCTTGATAAAGAGCATAATTAAATGCTACACAGGACATTCTACTTTTTCCGAAGTAATAAAGTATTAATCATTAACAACGAAGTGACTACTATTAGTCATTCGAGTTATTTGTGTCCCATAAATAACCGACCGGAATCAAAACGAATCGAAATAATCGACGGACATTACCGAAAGATGGAATCGATTAGAAACTATATAAACAAATTTTTTTAAACAGAAAAATTAATCGAGAAAAGTAAGGAGCCGCATGGAAAGGTCGGAAGTCGATCAGGTTAAGCTGAATGTAAATTTTGGAGTGGTTTTATTCGAGCACTCGATCCGTCCCGTCCGGGGTTGTCGATATTATCCGTGGTCGAGCATAATTCATTTTCCCGGAGAAACTCTTTTTTTCCAATCGCTTCTCTCATTTAATAATATCTTTATCATTCCGGCACTCTCCGGGACCGATCCTCCATTATATCGGGCTGGTATTGGTCTAATTAATCGATTTTACGGAGGAGCCACGATCGCGTCGTCGTCGCCGTTCGGTTGATTCCTCTTCTTCGGCAATAGATGAGACTCTAACAACGCGGTGGTCGTTCGGAAATAAAATTGGCGAGTTTCGCTCGAAGACGACGGAGGGACGCTAAGGCCGCCGTCGCCGGTATCGAATTCCCAATGGAATAAAGTCTTGACTCTCGAGTTTTCTGATAACACGGCCGCGAAGTCTTGTGCGTGGAAGATCGATTTACCGGTAGGTAGCGAGGAGCAAAGGGTAGTCAACGATGATAGGGTATCTGGATGTTGAAAGGGGACACCGTCTGCTTCGTCGGAAGACTTCCGATAAGACTTCGCCAGGGAGTCCGGAGGAACACGACGAAGAGGCGGCGGCCTCGATTGATTACACAGGAACTTCCCCAAGACGTTCTACTGAACGACCGATACGTGACACTTTGACGCTCACATGAGAATGAGGCGTTTCATTCGGTCCCTTCGATCGGTCCGGTCCATGCTCTCACTCTCCCTCTCGCTTTCTCTCTCTCTCTCTCTCTACACCTTCGATTCACCTTTCTCTCTCCTCTCTCTCTCTCTCGCTCGCGGATATCGGTTTACGTGCGATCGCTCCTCGCATGCCGACAAGTCCGCTCTGCTGACCGTAATTGTGCAATACGATAGTTACACCCTCGAGCCCTCTCTTTCACCGTGTTACTAAATCGAGCCTTTTCTTTCCTCGTGCTATTGGTTTTGGTAAACGGTCCTCTGTGAAACGATTCTTTGTGCTATTATCCGCGCCGTGTGTACAAGGGACTTCAGAAAACCGTGCATATTTTCAGAGCTTGCGGTCCTGACTCAAGAGGTTTCCCTTGTTCCACGTCTTCAAACAATCGAGCATTTTCTTTTAATTTTCTTACGGTTTTATATTTTTATACATGTGCGTCCTTATTATTAGGCAGCGGGTTTGATGCATTTATGACTAAAATTAGTAGGCGTAATTTGAAACAGTGGAAACGTTAGAAATATTTAGAAATTGTATTATATTACTTTCAACATATTAAACATATTAAGATAGAAAATTTTCTGTTGCACTCCAGTTTGTTGGAATTCAGGTAAAAATTATTTTGCATAAAGATCCGCTGTCTAATTATTATAGTATACGATAATAATACGTGCAACTTGTTGGATTGTCTGAAGAATTCGTTTCATTTTCGAATAATATGCACAATACGAAATCTGAACTGTTTCTTAGACCAGCAAAATAACAATATTGTCATTTATTAAAACTATTGAAAGTAGAAATATATTTTAATCTAACCTCTATTTCTTACAGTTAATGTAATAATTGTGTATTTTTTTAAAACATTAATCTTTGAAGCGAATGTTATGGTGTATGAAAATCTAAAGAATTAATTCGTCTACAAAAACTGTAGAACGTTTTCAATCTTTTAAAATTGGAAGTTAAACATACGATCTCTAAACACTGCAAATTTCTTTATGCAGATTTAGTATACTGCATAAAAATGTACAGAGAATATTATGTTAATTTTGGCGACACGACTCTTTTTACGCGGTGACCGTAAACTCGAACGTTTAGACAAATTTCCACTTCGAAAAGGAAAAGAAAATTAATATGACTGAGTGCGTTCAGAGAAGAATGATTCAAAAATAGCGAAACATTAAAACTGATTTTCGAGAAATATGATTTCCGTCATAAAATTGGCTGCCTTTGGTTCGACAGAAATCAAATTTTGCAAATACTGAATTTATATGATTTCAGTTAAGGCAGGAAAAGAGCATCAAGCTGCCTGTAAAATTTCAAACAAATTGAATCATTGGCCTTTGTGATACCGTTTGCGCCAATTAAACAAATGTCGCTTTGAAAAAAACCATTTCAAGTTTCGCGTGTTGTTTCGAAGAGTACGGGAAACATTTTATTTTAACGCTTGTAGCATGGTAGGTTTTCCAAATTTGATTATAACACTTCATGATTACGTAGTAGAGACGCGTGAGAAAGTTAAAACAAAAACTTCACTGTTTCCAGCGTTAAACATCGACTTTTTTACTGGGAAATTTTTCATTTCAACTAAATAGATGCGGTTAAAGCTAAATTAGAAATCGATTGTATATTAATAATCCAATACGTCTGCGGTACTCGAAAATAACATCTATTTTCGGAATTTATGTTCAGCCAGAATACGTGACTATTAATATTTTCATATTACACATTTTGGCAGGTCTTACTCTATTTTAGAGTTCCCATCACCGTTTCGTAATTGTTTAATAAATATCGACATTTATTCTTAGTAAATGTAATTAATCTTACAGTCAGAATAAATATGGAAAGATCGATGGATCAGAGATAAATGTTTTAGAGTCGCTGCGAGATATTCTACCGCATACAACAAAACTTTTTCTATAATGTCCACGCCCATGAACCATGTATGGATTATTATAATTTTAAACAAAAGTCAATGAGTCGTGACTGAAGACAACAAGTACTACAATCAAAATGATTTTGAAAATTTGTTACCATTGCTCTGAAAACAGCCATTATCTTCACGTGTATTCAAGCTTTAATGTCTAGACTCAAAAATTCAATGCTCACAGACATAGATTATCCTGTATACCGCATTACACGCAACAATAAACTGCAAGGGAATATTAAAAATTTCTTTATAAACAGAACAAAATAAAGAAACCTTCTACTCATCGTGTACGTCCTTATAATCCGCCTTTTCTGTGATATATCCTTGTATAATGGAAAAGTTGCCGTAAATACCTTTATCCGCTTACCCTATCATTTACGAGGATATAATCCACTGTAACAGGTGCATACTCTTATTTCGAGTTTTTTTAAAAACGTCGACTCTTACGTTTCGTTGATCACTGGACTGTGGATCTTTACGCAAAATAAGAATGATCTACATATGTATATCGGTTGACCTACATAATTGATTTACATAAATCGACCATTCGACTACGTGAAACTGGTCACTGGTTCTAT
Organism: Lasioglossum leucozonium; assembly: GCA_028454225.1. Classification (NCBI taxonomy): domain Eukaryota; kingdom Metazoa; phylum Arthropoda; class Insecta; order Hymenoptera; family Halictidae; genus Lasioglossum; species Lasioglossum leucozonium. Next base: position 3,431,727 of record CM052210.1, on the reverse strand, counting down.
AAACGTCGTGCTAACAAACTACTATTAGGTTGTCCCGAAAGTTTCTTCCACTATGTGTATATTCCATATTGTTATTGGGTTGGCAAGAAAGTTATTTCGGTTTTCAGTAATAGATAGTGATATATATTGTTTGTTTCAATAACTTCTGTTAGGGTTATAATATTTTTCTTTCTGACATTTGATAACTAACACTTGATAATAAGACTGCAGAGAGGTTAACATATTTTACTGTTTAAAGTTAATTTTTCATATAAAAAATTGGGTCTTATTTCACCTTAAAATACCGAATTTACTTTCTTGCCAACCCAATAGATAGCATCAGCATACACGAACAATATACTCTTGCGTTTGTTGACGTTTTATTATTCCATACGCTTCCACTTTCTTAACTATGCCATTGGTTTTCTTAAAAACTACTCTGAATTTGCATTACAACCTTTGGGATAATCTAATATATTATTTCTTGTCGGGATCGATTTCCAGATCCTTTTGTTAATGTTTACTTTGCGTACGTACAACTCAATCACACACCCTGCATGTTTTCGATGGAAAATATAAAGAAAAAACTTCGACTGCGTGAGTTTCGTGTGAAATTTTATTGATTTTCAGATTAAAAAACGTAATTTAACATATAAAATTCTCTGTACATACGAAATAAATTTAATAATTTCAATTTTTTTCAATTCGGCTAAAATAAGAGAACTTTGGAAATTTTCTTAGTCTGAGGTGTGATTACACCCTTGATAGAAAAATGTTCGTCGAACATTGCGCCGTCGTGTATGTAAATTCTTTATCCGATTGATCCAAAACGGATCGGGGATCCATTCGGGGGAGGGTTGAAAACGATGAACGGTTAACGAGCTTAAAAATTAATACGAAATTAGTGTTAGCATGGACGAAAACTGATTGAGACACGATCGACGATACATTAATTAGTAGCTTTGTTTGTTTAATTTTGCATGGTCCCGCGAGAGCAGGGCAGAAATTCGAGATGCTTGACAGCCTATGCGTTAATACGAGCTATCGCCTACCAATATGCGAAATTTCAAGTCGATTCGTGGACAGGTGCTCGCGCGATTGAATAATACATACACAAACTCGCTGACAGCGTTTCGCTTTCGCGCATTAGTCGAACCGGATTATAATAAAATCGTGACGAGCAGATGGAAAACGAGGGTAAACTTGTAAGAACAGCGAGGACTGATATCGATGCAAAACCGATAAAGAACCGGCAAAAGAATTCATATATGCACAGGGACGCGCGGCCGACAAAAGAACAGACTGCGGAAGTGTAACCAGAATCGATATCCTCGCTAACTTCGGTTCTTTATAACTGTTATAGAAAATAACGGTTGTTCGAAGCTGTGTTTCTCGTACCGGAACCGATATCATAACAGCTTTCAGCCCTTGGCGCTTACCTCTCCTATAACTCGTGATTGGTAGAATACGTGTTATCATCGTGGTCTACCGATCGGAAGTCGGAACGCGTTCCAATGATATACCGAATGCGATAGAGTAAAGTTCAGTAAAGTGATACGTCAAGACGCTATAATCGTGTTATGTTAATCTTCTTACGAACACGTCACCGTTCCGTGGCGCTAGCTACCGGTGACACACGCTGCAAGGTCTTCTCGTTGATAAAAGAGCAAGACAGTTATGAATGAGAGAAACGTATTAAATGGAATCGCAGAATCGGCCGCGCGCTCTTTATAATCGTGTTACCAGTCCAGATAAGCAAACCAGAAATCTATGGACAGGAAATACTGTATCTTCTGTTTCTTTATTTATACGTCGCAACGCACAAATTAAGATTACTATTTATACGTTCGGATTAGCATATTGGAAATCTATGGAGAGAAAATCCTATATCTCCTAATTCTTCAGTGAAGCTTGTACGTTGTAAATTGTAAATTAAAGCAGCGATTCAAATGTCTTGGAATTTATATCTATGATTGTGTCTGCGATTTAACTTTCTGTAAATTTTATAGTGATTGCGCCTATATTTCACATTCTATATGACTGCTTCATTAAGAGGTGTGCATTTTCCGAGTGCAACTGAATTATCAATTTTTATTTTTCTAGAGACGGGATTAGTATAGCTATTGACATAGATTATTCCCTAAATGAATTGTATTACGCTTCATAGTAAAATTATATCTCCCAATAAATGAATTCCGGATCTAAAATTATCAAAATGCAATTGTGGAAGCTCCTAAATCTATATAAATGAATATAATGGCCTAAATGTATTTGTTTAAGAAAGATTTCTCCGTTTTTTACGGTTCAAGTTATTTTAAATATATTATTTTGAAACATTCTGTTAACTGTGGACATGTATAATGTAGATGGACCTAAATTTTTACACTGTTTATTAATGTAGAATTGATAAAAGTTCGATGCAATATAACTGTATTTTTAATTTATTGAAATCAATATTGAGGAATACAAAATTGTGGTCATTTTATGATTTAAAAAATGAATTTATGTATACTGTATTTTATTAGAAAATTATTCTAAACCTTTGGATATTCTATAGGGGGGACCAGACAGTGAAACTGTTCAGGGTTACGTAGTAGGTTAGGTGTCTCATTTAACTCTGCTACCCCTAATAACTTTCTTATTTTTACAGATCCAAAAAATGTTTGTGGTGAAAGTCATCGTATCTAGAAAGAGATAATATAAGTCTGTGTGGTTGAAGGGAATCTCAAGGTCATATTTTCTGAGATCTTTCGAAGAGTCTTGTTTTTTTAAATGGAATGACTTATTTTTATGCTCGATTTCGATAGAATGGTCGATTCTAAGTAAAAAAGTATTCAGTAAACGTAATTAAAGAAGAAAAGATAATGTACAAATTGATTTTGACTTTTTATTCTTTTTAAACAAATTTTGTTGATGCACACTTTCAACAATTCCATAGGAGTAACAGCTAGATCCAATCAAGACCATTCTCATCAATTTACTTTCACATCGTTCACTACTTCATTAAGATCGACGTAAATCCTCTTATTGAACATAATGCCGATACCTAATAATTTAGAGTGGCTGCTAAACCATCGAGATTTAGGTAGATGGAGCATTTACAATTCCGGATTAAAATGGATAACGTGTCAATAAAATCAAGTAGATTTCATTTGTAAAAACATTTTCTGCGGTTATTGGCATCGACGCACGTGTCATCGTTCATTAAATTTCAAAGTACAGTTCTCTCGATTAAAAATTAAGTACAGTGCAGCCTCGAGGTTCGATCGAAAATGTTCGTTCTCGAACTCGAATGGAAACGCGTTCGAAAGAAGTTCGAGCAAAGAAGCAGCGGTCATTTGTCATTAAACAACGCCCGAGCCGGACAAGCGAACGGCGTACTACGAAGAAAGAGAAAGAAAAGAATGTTTGTCATTTCGACGGTTGTTCGACGTCTCTCACCTCTGAGCTTTAATTAAACTTGCGTTACTTCGAACGGGAGGGCTTAATTCGAAATTCGATTAAGATCGAACGATCTGAAACGGATTGTAGTCGAACTGTAGCTTCAATTTATTTATAACTGGGATGAAAATGAAAGGTTATAACCTCTGAAGTTTTTTTTAACGACCCTGTCACGACGTATCTCCGCTTCCGAACAATGCTGAGCATACAAGCCGAGCCGCGGAGGAAAATTCGAGGCAGGCGTCTCTATTCTCGGGTCTTTGGGCGCGAAATTATAGCTCTCTATAATGGCCGGGTAGCATGCGTCAAAGCGGTTTCACACGCTGTCGTCTCTTTTCCCTTTTAAAATGTCACTTAGTCGGCTCTTCCTGGTAGCGTAGCGTTGCGCGACGTGTACACACCGGGAAATGTAGACGAATACACGCTCGAACGCGGACAAGAATCGTCGTTATTTGCCGGAGATCAAGGGAAAGAGGACCGGGGAGACACGGCAGCTGATAAATCACGAGTTCATGCGCCACTTTTCGTCTTCTCCTTTTGCTCTGCTATTCTTCGCCTCTTGCCGGTATGGCATGACGGCGCGTTTCTACGACGTGCCATTATTAAGACGCTGGGCGCCGCAACGCTTCATCCCCCTCGGCCACCCTAAAACTCGTACACTCTCTCTCGCTCTCTTTCCCTTTTCGCTTTAGAGTCACCGAGCCACCCTTTGCCCGTTGTCACGCGTTCGACGATCGCATAAAGAAGTTATCTCGGGCGTTGCGATTTATTGACAGCAAAGTTTACGCGGGATTTACGTTCCTCGAAGCGGTCGATGAAAACAGGCAAGTTTGTTTTGAAGCGAGCTCGGGGGAAAGTGGAAGTATCGGGACCGGCAACGAGCTTGCGTGCTACATTTTTACCGATACTTTTTCAGACGTGTGCCGCTCCGTACAGTTGCCAAGGTGCTGGGCCGCTTTCTAACATTTAACGAGTGATATGTCCGCGTTCGCTCTTCGGGGACGTCCGAACAATGTCTGCGCGCTGTTCTACCGGCTCTGACGAGTATCTCGAAATTTATTGCGCAAGGTTAGATTTTCTAAAGCAGTGAACTTTTATTGTGTGCTTTTTAGAATTTCAAAGTGGAAAATGTTAGAACGTCTAAATTGTCGACGGATTATGGTAATATTTGCAACGTTGTATATTGCCGATCGCACAGGAGAATTAAGTGAGAGTGTTCTCACACACTGCTAGATCCGCAGTATACGCAAATGCAAGAGTAAAAATCCAGAGAAGCTGACGGTTCGATCAAAAGATCTGCAATAATTGTATTTTAGCATATCATTTTTAGTAATTAATAAACTCGAGTAAATATCACAAACTAACACAAAATTAAAAAAATTGAAGATATCGATTTTCGCAATGGTTAATAGTTCGTACTAAATCAAAATTAATGTAAACTAATTGTAAGTTAGACACTAAATCATATCGTGACATAATAATAAACATTATATGGTTTAAAGTAATAAATAAATAAATATGATTTCTCCTCTATTAAAATCATTGAGGGAAGAAATATATTCAATTTGACTTCCATTTCGTGCAAGAGATATAGACAATTTTTATTTTGCACAAAAATCTGCAATCTAGTCATGAAGATAGTCCGCTATCCGAGCGTTAAACAATCAATGGAGAATTTATTTTTTATATCGTATGACAGACCATATTTAACAAATTGTTGTTATTTCAGGAATAACGTATTCTCTCGTTCATTTAGAATGTCGCGTTTCCCAGCAACATGTGCGTATTCGAGATTTTCAGAGCATAAAAGGGAACACACGCGGATACGTCCGATAGATTGAAAGGGGAACAAGGCAGGCACAAGACAGTTTGCTACAAGTTGTTACGCCCATCGGCGGCATCAACATTAATTCTTCTTTTATGTTTTATGCCTGATTAAAAATAGTGCCTCGGAGCGGCGGAGCTGCAGCTCGCGAACAGCCAAGCACAAAGAGAGAAAAAGGGGGAGGGGGACGAAACGATTCGCCGGCTTAAACGCGAGCAGAGAGGTGTATTACAAGGCTGAAGCGGGCTTTTTCCGAAAGCGTTCTCTGTGCTCCTTCGGGGCCGTTCCGTGTTTCAAAAGTTCTTTTGAAAATCCAAAGAGACTTTGGTCTTAACGGATAACCCGGGCGCAGTCGAACGAGAACTCAATGCAACCAATAATATTAAAACGGAACACATTGTGATCTCTGATGCGCGACCGTGCGGTTTTAATTAAAAACATGAGAAAAATTATGGCATTCGCGAAAACCACGGTGCTATCAATTTCAATGGGGCTTGATAATAATAATTAAGATAAACGGCCCTTTTCGTGACCACGTTCCCACTGCCGACCGGTTGCCCCGTTGATGATATTAAAAACGGCAAATAAACAGTTAAGGCTTTTAATTCACTGTAATAAGGTTGGTCGTTATATTCAGTAACACGTGTAATTAACATAAATTTTTTAAATTACACATCTTGACAAGGCATCGCGAACGTACTAATGAGGCGAGGATGAAGGCTACATACTTTCGACGTTGTGTATTTTGTAACAAAACTTTATGGTATCGTTAAATCACACATTAATAAGATTCAATTGAGAATTACATTGAACAAGGCTGCGTTTAATACATAATAAAAATTCTGCAATACAACTTTTTAACTTTAACAATTGCAGGTGTATAAATATGACTATTTTAGTGGAAGAACTCGTTTTCAAGAGTTTATAAAATAATCTAATAATAATAAACTTTTAGACATAGTGATTCTAACTTGATAGGAAAATAATCATAGATTGTTGACTCTTGAAAAAGTGTACAAAGTAAAATATACAGTAACTAATTAATTATTATGCACATTATTTAAACAGTATATGTGAAATCTCACGTTTTTGATAGAACATTTTATACTTCCTACAAATTTTACCAGTTAAAGATGAACACAAAAAACGTAATACTAGATCGATAAAAAATAATAAAATCATTTGTTTTATTCTTTACAAGTGAAAAAAACCTATTCTAACGTAGGCATGTTGCCCTTAATAACCTGCAAAGTCCGTGACACATTTTTTCGTAATACCTTACGAATAATTTTAAGTCTGGACGCACCAACCTGCATTGTTGTACCAAGAAAAAAGCAATCTTTTTAATGTACTTTCCTTCTATCATATCGTAACATTCACCTTTACACCTGAATTAAAACCAGAAGTTCTATAAAAATGTGACTCTCGCCGTTTCGCCCTACATAGCTACAAATAGAATGGAAGAAGGTCTCTTTATTTTAAAATTATCTTCTACCGTCGCAAACTATGCAGATAAAGACTATTGTTGTCCCGTGAATACAATTACTTAAGAAACATTCATTTTTTCTTTCTGTAAAAACGGGACATTTAAACCTTTTCCTCGAGAGCAACTGTATCAAATTAATAAGCATAAAATTTCTTTCACAGTTAATACCTGTTTTCCCGTTGCTTAATCCAGTTGGGAATATTTTCGAGATTAAACTCGTTTCGAAATTTATTTTGAATACTTTATGTATGTATCATAATCGTTTTAACACTCGTGATCACCCTGTACATTTACATGTCGCCTCTGGTTAATGCAAATAGTGAAAATCGTATTAAAAACATTAATTTTGTATTAAATTTAACACTAAACCTATCAAGCACTAAAAGCAGTTAAAACGGTTATTATAAAAATGGCAAGGCTCTGTTTATTTAGATTTTGCGCAATTTTTATGTCAATATGTGCTTATCGAATCAATTTTCAGGAAAGTAACTTCATAATTTCAATAATTGTAAAATGAAAAATATAAGTCAGTAGTAGGTTTAGTGTTAATAATATTAAAAATATTAGTTTTTCTTTCTATTTTCGAAATACCTACTATGAAGTATTAAAGCCATTCGAGACGTGTGTCATTTTCCGCTGCACTCCTAAAATTTGATTGGTCAGTCAATCACGAAATTCTTGAAAATAGTATTCGTGGCAATTTCGAACGCAGTTGTGGACCAACTGTGACATGAAATACTGCCGACTATTCCCGCTCCTTTACGATAACAACTGACGAAAATAGTCTCCCAGCGCAATCACTTATAGGACTGTACCAACGTCTCCAGAAGTTATAAAACTCGCGACTTATGGGAACCCTTTATGAAGAGCACGGTGTGTATGTACTTCGAGACCGTTGATTTCGCGACGATTATCGAGCCCCATTTGCGAAAGTTTCATGTAAGAAACGAAAACCGGGCTTCAATTTAAAATTTGCATTCATATTCGTACACTTATGAGGATGATGGTTGGCTTTGGACACGATTTCGAGGGGGATTTAATACGTCGGACAGTATAGCTACTGCTACTCGACTAAATGAGTGATGTTATCCGGAAATGAGCCGAAGCTGAACGAACGTTCCCGGAAATATTATATTTTGCCTTTAGCTCATAAAGTCGCAAATACATCTTGCGGATTTTTACGTCATACGATGAACTAATCCATGCTAGAAATATAATTACAGTTGGTCCAAAAGGTATTTGCGTTGGCAGGAAAGTAATTTCGGTATTTTAAACCCAATTTTTTATATGAACGATGAACTTTAATCAATCCAATATTTTAATCCCTGTGCAATCTTATTATCAAATGTCAGAAAGAAAATAATTATAACCTTTACAGAAGTTGTTGAAACAAAAAAAAAACAATATCATTATCTATTAGTGAGAACCGAAATTACTTTCTTGCCAATATCTGATTCACTAAATTTCTGATTTTCGAAAAATCGTCGATATTAAACCTTATAATTTCGTTAAAAAAATAGTACAACAATGAACTTGGTCACATTATAAAGCTTGAGACTTCTACTTTCAGAAAGTATCACTAATTTTTATTTAAAAGTTTTGCACGATGTTAAACTTTGAATAAAACATAAGGCACTGTTGATTTTTTTATGAAATTATCACAAGTTAAATATCAACCATTTTTTCAAAATTCAAATACTTCTTCGATCCACTGTATATTCGAAGAAAATTCAGAGAAATCCGCAATTGCGGAAACAGAGGTGCTTTACAATAGTCAAAGTAAATCATCTGAAAACGTTAAGTGAAGATGCACACAAGGATGTACGAAGAGAAATTCAAGAAAAATGGAACCGAGAGTGGCGAAGTGGAGGAGTATAAAACGGAGGAGACTACGTGATACAAGAGATGGTATTTTCCCATAAAATCTTGCGTTTTCTTTACTTAAACAAGTGATAAGAATGATGCTTAAAACTGAATGACTGTACTATGTATATCAGCTAACTTACACAAGTATTTGTACAACAATAAAAAAACAGCAAGCCTGCAGAAAACGAAAAGGAAGACTGTCTAAGTGGCAACAAATATTTAAAAAGAATTATGGGTACCTTGACAATAACTAGTTAACAAAATGATCCGTTATTAAAAAGAAATATAAATAGTAATGAAATTATACATTTTTTAACAGTATTTATTAATAAATTTAATTTTGAATTTTTTATAAGAATAATTAATAATAATAAACATAATAAACAATACATATAGTATCACGAACGCTTAAAATTCCTTTGCCAATCTTATATTCTCATTGTCAGTTCAATACAATATACACAACTCGCACAGATGTAGAGTATGTTTGTTTTGAATACGTTTTATAAATGTTCACTATAACTGCATGATTAAGCATTCAATATATACTTTATAAATATGTGCATTTTCACCGTTTAATATAACTATTTTATATCTATGTGATTAGAAGATGAAATATAATTCACTCAAGACAGTGAAAATGTGAAAATATAAATAATAGAAGTATGAAATAAAAGGATACGAAATATCGGATAGTTCTTTAATCCGATAAAAATTCCGAACGAAGTTTTTCACATTCTGATACCTACCACTCGTTTATTAAAGCCAAGATAACTAGAGTAGCGGTAAACAAAACTGGGTATCTTCTACGAGTAAACTTTTGCACGTGGACGTAAGTATTGAAAGTGTTTATGAATTATTGCATGATATTAGCAGTGTTCAGCAATAAAGTGGAAACTCGAAGAAACTTTTACTCCATCGAACTTTCGTAAAAGAATTCGCGAAAATAGCTTCCATTACTCATCGAATTTTCTTCTGGCGAACTGTAACTTTCAGAACAGCCAACAGTAAACTGTGTACTGAATGAATTTCTTCTATCGCAGTGGGAAGTATATGTATATGCAATAACAAAACAAAAGTAAAAGGTATATAAACCAAATCACTAAATTAAATAGCTTCAAAATATCTTAAATATACTTTCAATACTGTTTTAGTGTTATGTATACAAACTCTTCAATATTTAAAAGAATATATTTTGAAGTCACGTTTTACAAAAATCAGAATCAAATGCATAAACTAGAAAATATCAAAAAGTTATGCGATCATATTTCTGATAATGTTTGATTTTCTGTAATCGTAAATAATCAACCTTTCAGCAAACAACAAAGGGAAATGTAACGACAGGAGAAGAAATATTGATATTTCATTATTGTATTGTTACCATTCAATTTCCACCTTCTCGAATGTTAAATTGAAATAAATGTGTACTTACAATGTTCAACAATGGGATACATTTTAGTTTACAAGTAAGATAAATGATTAAAATTTAAAAAAAAATACTGATAAGAAGAAATTAAAAAACTGAGAAGTATTGATTGTATTAGAAAATCTATTTTTGGATTACAATACGATCTTTGTAATTCAGTGATTAATAAAATAATATATAATATTATTAATTGTAGAAACTATAATAATACATAATATATGTATAATAAAATAATATAAATTTGTAAACTAATGGTTCGTTCAAGAGGAATAATATACGTAGTAGTTCACTATGTTAATCCGCGTGAGATCGTTTTTCGGACAATGGTATCCCCGTTACGAGTAACGATAAAACAATCTGCAATGGCATTAGATGCAACTGACGAGAATCTGATTACAGTTCTCGTACACGTACTCGCTTATTACCGTTGCCGTTTAATCGCATTACATACACGTTCTGTTTGTTGCGCCAATATTTAGGACCGAGCGATAAATCAGCCACAAAGTCTACGTTTCCTAATGTTGTACATTGAGTTCGCTTTGTAACGATTATTGTTCCTAAAACGGCATCCTTTCCTCTGGCGCGCACGTGCACACACGGCGCAGCGCGTGGTTGTTAAATAAATGAACGAAACACAGCGGCCCAAAGGCAAATTCCCAACCGCTTTGTTAAGCGTGTGCTCATTAAGTACTCATGCGACGACAAAAGATTTTCGAACTCCGTATACGTTGCCGTGTTTTGCTAACTGCAACTTGCCAACGTAAACTGATTAACATTTGAGACCCAGCGAATGCTATCGGTACACATTACCAATACTATTACCACGAAATTCAGATTTCAGGTCGCGTCGAATGTTATAACCGTATCGTGCAGTTGTTTCCCGTAATTTATAGCTTCATCTACATGGTGGTACGATAATTTTGTCTACCTTGAATATCTCTATTATTTGTAATAATATGAAAAAGTTATAGAAAATTTGCATTATGTAGAGGAGGAAATATAGTAATGCACATAGTCACCATATTCGAATTGAGGGTCGTCAGTTCGAGCATCTACTTGGAGTCGCCAGATGAGGGGAAGGACCACGAATTAAGGGGAAAAAGTTACCCTCTCGCTGCTAATACCGGACACATGCGCAATAGAGACGAGACGCGTCACGTGATCGCAGCAGTGACGGAAGAGTGGGGGAACAACGTCGTGGAAGGGGAAGGAAGAGTGGGGACATAAGTTTTAATCTGGTGAAGTGTTATTATTATATTATTGAAAATTATTTCAATAATATCTTCAATAATATCTCAATAATAATATCTTCAATTGAAAATTATTAGCTCCAAGATTCACGATACATACGTTACGTTACTTCATTCTTCGAATCTTCGGAAAGCTTTCACTGATATAAACAATTATTGCATCACAATATTTCTACCCCTATACTATTTTGTGTATGAAAATATTCAAGGTGGTCAAAATAATTGGACCACCCCGTATAATTCTGGTATTAGAAAATAAAATCCTACCAGATATTTTTATAAAAAACTGAAATTATATTTGTGATTTGCTCATTGAGAAGATTTTACTTTATTAAACAAGATTCTTTCTTTTAAACGATTAAAACAAATGACAGTCGCTTGCGAAAATATCTTCATTACAACACAATAATCTTCTCTTCTCTCGTGCATAATTTCCGGAAATATTCAACGACTTTTGTAAAATCTTTCCATGTATTCAAAGAGAAATTGCGTGAAAATAAAAATGCGTTACGACCAGATTCTCGTTTCATATTTTCAAATAACCAAATTTTTCGATCGCTTGTCAGCTATTTTCATGCAAATAACATGTCATAGGATTGACTCCAATAACGAACGGAATTTTATTCAAATAATATAATAAAACATGAATTTGTCCGAAGAATAGTCACCTTTGTTTTAATACTTCATCGACCTTAATAAATTATTATAAAACGCAACAATTGATATTATCAGGTGTACCAAGATACATGTTTTCACAAATAAATAGGACATGCAGAAGAGATAAAAATGAAATTCATTAAGTACGTTTAATATTTCTTCACAGTCTGATGATATTCGCTTCACTAATTAGGTCTGTTTACATATAGAAGGTTAATTTTCAATTACATATCATACTGAATTGTACAATATCGCTTTCTTATTATGGTCTCGGCTACCTAGGGTATTGGTCTGAGAATATAGCAGAAAATCGATATTACAATATTCAGTGTATCAATTATCTGTCGTACAGTTGATGGGAGTACATCGTGAACAAATTCTACATTGAATACAGAAAACAGATGTAATCAGTTATGCGAGAGATCGTAAACTGTACAGGTATATTAACTTCATTTAATAAATTTAATAATAATATATACATCCACGTATTTTCCGCATTGCTACCTATCTTGAAATAACTTTCGAAATACAACATTCCTGACGGACAGAAATCCATAAAAGAATCCATTTTAATTATTAAATTCATATATCGCACATCGCGTATATGATCAAATGTAATTACTTTTAATACAATTTTCAAAATATTATTAACAATCTTTCAATTGATGCGACAGAAATGAAAAGAAGAAACGCACGAGATACGCGATGTAATAATTACAACTTATGCGTTACAGAAAAATATTTGAAATCGACTAATCGGGAAACAAAGCTTTGTAAGAGGTAATTTGTCGTATACTTGCAATATTTAATTAACTTTGATGAATAAATAACTTTCTTGAATGCGACAATCGTTTAACTTCTCACAATTCTCGATTTGATAAAATTGTTGGCTGAAAAGGAAGTAATTACTAATTGGTACACCGAATAGTTACTGAAACGGTCAATCCAGGTGCCAAAGGTGATGGTCAAATATTAATCATAGCGACGCGAATGCATTTGACAATTTCATAGCAGTTGCTGGAGTGATTTCACGAATTGCAACTCGAACGTTGTTCGTTAGGTCATTAATTGTTTGTGGCTTGTTAGCGTAGCCTCGAGTTTTCACAAAGCCCAGCAAAAGATCTAATGGTATTAAATCGCATGACTTCGTAGGTAGGCCAATTGAAATCTGCATTTTCTCGTGTTGTACGATATATGCGTAGCATTTTTATAATAAGTTTATTGCTGCAATGAATAGGTAGGTATGTACAACCTGTCCATGGTTAACACTAGGTTTAGGGAGCTCTAAACTATACCATTTTATCTTACTTTATAAACAAAACAAGAATATATCTATCCAAATTGTTGGCTATGTTTTTTATAATAATTTCAATTAAAAAATTTGTATATCCAAAGACATTTTGTAATATATCGTAATCATCATAAACTAAAATTATTAGAATCCGTCATTTCCACAAGTTCCGTAGATCTTGTGTTAAAATTGTTCTATTTTCCACTGAAACAAAATGGCGTGATTTTTTTTTCATTATTGTATTTAGCCTAATCAGCTTTTTTAAGTAGCCTTTATATGGTTTAAAGTATCTATAACACTGTATCTATAATTGTATACCAAAAGTGGTCGCTAATGATCCCAATGTTAATGCGACCTTTATAAATAAACAATATGAAAAAAGTGGCGTCATTTAAACAGACACAACGCGTGAACAGTACAGAGTTGATATCTAGGAGTTAGATTTTGATGAACCATCGCTAGAAAAATGAAATTTAGATGGAACGTTCGTAGCTGTGGGTCGAGATAGACCCAAGTCTCGCGAACGGAGGGTTGAAACGACCGTAACCACTTGGCGCGAAACAAAAGACTACTTATCGAACGGCCTTCGCGCAGCCGGGCCCGTTTAAAAAGAATCTAAAGCGCTTACCTTGATGGTGAACTGCCTGCACATCGGCTTGTACGCGTTCGTTCCACAAACGAGAAATCGATCAGGCCCTTGTCTGCCGAATACGCGCACGTAATTCTGACACTCGTCCTCGCTACGTCCCTTCAAGTAACAAAGTTCACGATGCGCCCCACTGCTGGACCACTGCAACCTCTGCAACAAACAAGATCAGGCGACCATTACTTTGGAATCTAATTTCTAGAATGCGGCACACGGTTTTCAACGAATGCCGGCGCGAACACGGCCGCACTACGGAAACCAGATTTCGAAAATTACGTACTCGGAGCAAATTTAGGTTGAATCCTTAATTAGCAGACAGCACTCGTTTACGTATGCTTTTTATTTTCTGAGACGACCCAGATTAACGTGAATTAAACAGTGGTTTTAGAAATACATTCGAATAAAAATTTTAGCGTAAAGATTTTCGTTAAAACGCTGATCTCATACTTTTTGTGTTGTCAATGTTAACAATTGTGGGTCCGTAAAAGATAACAATATGATAATGTTTAGTTTAAACATTACAACAGTACAATGATAATACTGTTATCTATTATTAGACAGACGTATCCTAGTTTGTCATCACCCGATTATATCGATACAGGGACTTTCTTCTAATCACACCACAATATACGTTTAATATTGTATTTTTCGGTGAAAAATAAAGAATACTAGTTTCAACAGTTAATGTGAGCTTTTTTCTCCAGCCTATACATGAATTCCATAGTAGAATTAAATTGACATCTTCGAAAATTTTGGATACAGAACAAATTTTCAAATTAGGCAAAAATTAAGTTTCGTGTTAGGAGAATATCATAGTAAAAGAGGTGGCAGAAAAATTTACTTTCTCTATCATATTTTCCTAGTAGAAAGCCAAAAATTTCCGAAAATCTTGATAAATTGAATTTTGTATTAGGAGAATATAATAGTGAAAGGGGTGGCACGAAATATCAGTAGTACAACACACCAACAAGTCAGACATCCGAAAATGTTTGTTTTCCAATGTTTGCTATTTTTGCAACTCCAAATCAGTAGTATAACTCTACGACAAGTCAGACGTTCGGGAAAATTGTTGTTCCATAAATATGAGCGCAGATATTCTTTTTTATTACATTGTGTTTATTTATTCATTGTAGATTCATACCTAATGTAATCTAAACATTTATAACACGAATATTGACTGGCTGAAAAAGACTGACAAAGTTGTAAAACAGGGATGGGCATCGTTTGTACTGATCTTAAGTCTGTGACCAGAGTATGCTGTTTCTCTTTCTACAAATTATTTATTTTAAATGAAAATTTTATAGAATTTATTTTTAATAAATTTGTAGGGGAATTTATTATACTGACAAAAGTGGTGACAGAAAGGACCCCTAGCATGAGCACTCTCATATCCTCACTGACAGTTTCATAGATTACAAATAAATGACATTGAAGTAATATCAGATCGATAATTTTAAAAAAAGGTAAAATCAGTTTGACGTAATAAATATTTAAAATGAATCGAAACTAAGTAACCAGAATACGCAATATATGAATAGCTGCACCTATGAAAATGATTAATTTTGTGTCTGCATGTTCTTTTCTGTTTTTTTAATATTTGTTTTATATATGTAGTTGTCCATTTTTACTGTTTCTTGAATACAATAAAAACTATTAACATTAACTGTAAACCTCATATGGTTTAAAGCAATAAATAATAATATAGTATCGTTAACAATGCATAAATACTGATAAAAAGATTGGCATAATTGTAGACGAAACAATGCAAACATTTTAATCAAACATATTAATTTCTACTATTTCCAACAAGATTTTTATTTGCCATCTTTTGCAATTCATTGTATTATCCGATTACATCGAACGACAACGTTTGGCCTACACGAACAATGGAAAAAATATCCTGGCGATAACGAACGCATTAATACTTCTTTCTCCGAATGCATACTGTGCTAATGAAAAGGTTAAATAAAAATAGATGCGCAGAAACTATGGCAGCACGCGATCCCGAATGAAATGAATACTTGAACACTTACTCCTTGAACGAGGAATAATGTTATTACGATGCTTCGTCTTAATTAAAAAATTATTTAGAGCGTACAAGTTGAATGAATGACGCTGCATTTTGCCGTCCACAGTACGCAAAATAAACTCGAACTAAATGAAACAACGAACCTAAGCTCGATACTGAATTGAACGTGGGCGGAACATTCCCAGTTATTCGTGAAATCCAACAGCAAAAATTGAAATATTGGAAAAAACGAGTTATTTATACGAGTGCAAAAAATTTACTAAACTTGCCTGTCATTTAAAAAGAATTTCGGACGTACCGAAAAAAAATATAAGTCATACGTGACACGAAATTCCACGGCGAGATATGTAAAATAATTCCGGAATTATCCGCAGGATCTTCGATATTTCGCGCACATGAATAATTTAATTACGAAATTTCAGTGTAGGAGGATCGTGCGCAGTTTTTGAAATTCCCATTTATTATATCAGATAACACGTTAGCAAAAAGTTTCAAGAAAAACAGGCATTCGAAGAGAGAAATCCCATTAAATTATATGCTTATTTATCCAATAAACAATTTCAAGCAACCATAACGAATCACATTCTTATGCCAAAATGGTTATGGCAGGAATCAATAAATTGTTTTGAACAATAAGGGCTTAATTATGTAATATGTAGATTGTGAAGGTTTAATAAAAAAGCGCTAATTTGCATACAGAACCTGGAAAAAACACAACTTTATTTTCTGTACGAATAATTTCAACATTTTTAACTCTATTGAATTTGTTTATATTCGATAAATTACGAAACATTTTTTATTACACGAAAAAAGTCATATAGAAAATATTCGAGATCGGAAGACACGTTTAGTTTTCGAGTTAAAACGGCTCCGAGTGCAAATTTGTTTGAAAATTCTTTAGGCCATAAATGCATAGGTAATGCGTAGTTCAACGGAACATAATTTCACGGAGGATAATAAAATTTCCGTCGGGCAACTGTCTCTTGAAAACACTTCAAGCATTTTTTAATCATAGCGTGTGCACGTGTCCCAAGGAGTTGGTGTAATCGAGCTGCCATCGTGTTCGGAGACTGCCATTCCGCTCGCCATCGACGAACATAACTTCGAACATAATTATAAAATACTTTTAGCGAGGTGTTCGGTCAAAAAATCAAACGTCGCTCACCCTGACTGGAAATTCCGGATTTCCTTGCGCGAGCCGACAATCGCTCGAGGCGATCGTGAAAAGATCCAGTATGCGAGTATATGAAACAACGAGACGCAAGGTGAAATAGGGGTGGGGGGTCTGGGAATCGTGAAGGAAAGGGTGGTGGTGGGGTGCCTCGCAAGAGGAGCTGCAGCTGCAGCTGCATATTCTCGAGCAGAAATCCTTGAACACGCTGTGCACAAGCCCCCACACACCCCCTCCTCCCCCTCCCTCTCGCGCCTTCACCCATGCCCGTAAGTAATCGAGCAGTTCGCGCTATCTTTTTATGGCTTTTCATGGCCGACCCAGAAATTTCCTCTCCTTTGATAATTTCGGATGGCCGTGGTACGGGCTCCGCCAGCTACAGAAGCTAAATCTTATCAGCTGCTACTTCGTTGGGTCTACTTTTCCGGTGAAAGAACGACGATAGATAGATAGATGATCTTGTTACGGTGCATTATCTAAAATCGTATTTTCTACCCGTAACCAACATGCCGTCCTCTGGGCACAGCGACAGGAAAAAGTGTTTGTACGCTGCTATACCCTCTCTCGAATTGGTATTATTAGTTTTCGTGGTATAGCACACGGAAAAATAAGGTTTCCCCTAGACTGAGCTGCACAGAACACCGACTTCATACTAGACGTTCTGATACAAATTTTAGGCTTCTTCGATCAACTATTCAGTTTTTAATAACGTGGGTCGATGATTATTTATTATTATTATTTATTTATCGCTTTAAACTAAACTAACTAAATTACGAACTGTACAATACATATGATTTTTACTTCTTCATACGTTCTAATAAATTATGATTTTACATTTTGTTAATACCCATGGATATATTATTCATTTCGATTTAAAAAAGATAAAGTTATTTATTTATTTTCATAAACGTTCTAATGAATTATGATTTTATATTTTGTGAATGCCTATGGATATATCCATTTCGAATTAAAGGAAATAAAGACACGAACTAAATGATGATTGGTTGATGAATGGCGGCGAAATGATTAATTTTATTGATGCTATAGAAGATGTGTTAAGCATGATTTTTGAAATTCTCGTTACTGTCTCGAATAAAAAAAGTTGTGAAAACCACCTTTTTTCAACGCAATTTTTTGCAATATTTTCATTACACGGCTTCTAATTAACTAAATCTCTGCTTTGGCAAGAAAATTTAAGTCGTTTGGTTTATTTATAAAAAAGTTACTGTGGTTTAAAGTGTGTGCCATCATTTACGCGACCAACTGAATGTTTAGTTACGTTTTAGGAGTCTAAAAAGAAAAGTACCAACCTTCTTCGATTAACTAATTCAGTTTTTAATAACGTGGGTCGATGGTTATTTATTATTATTATTTATTTACTGCTTTAAATCATATAAGGTTTATATACATATGTTACAATATGAGTTAGTGTGTAACTTACAATTAGTTAATATTATGTTAACACTGGATGATCTAGCCGACATGACTTTTTTCCAATAATTAATTAATCTATTACGTGAATCTAATTTGATTAGGATCTGCTAGGAACATTCATTTCTATGTATATCAATAGGATTTTATTCACTGTTTTTTCTACGTAACAAACAGTATTTTATCAATGGTTCGTGAAACGTTCCGGTGTTTGCATTTAAATGAAATATACCGAACAAATTCAATGATATTCACAATTATTCCGACAGTCGCGTGAAATCGTTTCTATTCATGTCCGCTGTACACGCCGAGCCGTACTCATATGCGTGTTGGCAATCTGTTGCGACCGCTGACTATGTTTCCCTTAAATAAAACAGAAACTCATTGTCAGGACTCTTACGTTGTAAAATGGAAAGTAGCAAACGGTACGTGCTGGCGCACTAAACACGCTGTTCGAAATAGCGTATAATTATAAATAGGCTACGAATCTTTATGGAAACATCGTTCCTCGTACTTTAGTTCTAGTAGGTGTGCAACGTAACGAGAATTTCCATATGGAGTCAAGAATAAATTCGTAATACGAGTCGATGAAAAGATCTGTTAATGTGAAACTGGCGTAAACACTTAATTATCTTTTATTAAAGTGTAATTAGAGATACGTTCAAGTATGTATACCGCGAACACGTGAAACTCGCAGTCCGAGCATAAATTACGCCGTTGAGTGACGGGCCATATAATTATTGCCGAGTAGGATACTGACCTTTCCTTCGAGCATTTTTATGTAATCACAGCGAACGACTGATTTACAATCTGAAGTAATCGGTAAAAAGCATTCCTCCTTCGTTTTTACATAGTGTTAAGCTCGTTATAGCTGATAGGTCTTAATAGATTATCAATTGGAGAACATAATTCAGAGCGGCACGAATACTTTTTTTCTCGATACTGCAACGTCCATCGGATTCTTTTTGTATACGTTGCACATTTCCCTCCCATCTCAATATATTGCTGTATTAATCACTGTTCTCTCCCCCCTCCCCACCTTCACGGGTTTCTATACTGCAAGTTCTCAGCAAAGTTTCAATAAATTACTTAAAATTTATTCCGATACCTATCCGTGACCCAGAAATTCTGTCTACCGTGAAATCTAATTTTGCCCCATCAGTTTCACGATGCTGTTGTGTATCGCGAAATATAGCAAGTAAATCAAATTTTCTACTTAACTTTCGAAGCTTTCTCTCTCGTACTCTTCTCCCCCTTCTATGTAATAGAATGTCGATCCATTGATAAAGTATTACTCGCTAGCCCGAAGACTTTTTATATAAATTCTTTAGTATACGTCATTCGGTTTTACCTCTCGCGTATTTGAAGATTAATCCGCGGAAAGTAAAGTTCAAGTTTAGATTTATACTTGAACATTAGCATGACTGTTTTTATTTTTTCAGATAATTTCTTCAGTCGTTCACTTTCTGAACGCTTCGGAATTTTTCAATCAATTTTCTGGATTCGATTACTTGATTTAATAAATCTGAAAATCTGGAAATTGCTTCATGAGCAACCAGAGGAAAACAGGAAATCGGCTGGTGTTTGCTCGGCTATGCAGGTAGAGCTTTCGCGACGGAAGTTCTTTTCGAGGTTTGCAAGTTAGACGGCCAGTGGCGCAAGGAACTAAACCCATAAAAGAATGGGGACAGTGGTGTTGTGTGAGAGAGGCTCGTGATCTGATTGTTCAAAGAGCGTGGAAATTGGATTGTAAGAGCTTTAACAGTTAAACAGATAAATTCGCAGTTAATGATTTTACCTTGCGATTCATCAGCATTGCGAATTCATATTTGATCGTACAAGAGGTGTTTTATGTAGACAGAACCAATGTGGCAGTATCCTTCTGGAAACCTTGTCCCGGGAGATTTCGACTGAGGAACATCTTCAGTGGTATGCTACTCTCTCAGTTTCACAGCAGTCCTTCAACTTTATGACTTCCATTTTTCCATACCTGGACACCCGGGTTCCATAGTCCTGAGCAGCCCTACGCCGCAAACCCCTCTTCCTTCACGTCGGCTGACTAGCTAGGGGTCTTGTCCCGAAGAGACTTTGACCAAAGGACTCCCGAGTGCTAAGCTGCCTGCAGCCCTAGATTCCTGTGGCCTCCTGCCTCAATGCTCCTCAATTTTCATTACTGAACACCTGGGAGTCATAATCTCCACCACCTCTACCGAAGTAGGACTTTCGCTGGCAAGAGTATTCGTAATCCCACTCACAGATTGTTGTAGCAACAGCCACGGTCGGAGTGCGATTCCACTAGCACGCACACAGGGGCATTTGCCCGATCTCGGTTAAAATTATTTCTGTTAATTCTTTTGCGTTCAATCGTATTTATTGTTAGGCAACTTGAAGAATAAAAAAAAAACACGAATTTTTTAAATTACAGTAATTATTTCAATCAATCCGACTATGCATTGACTTAAATTACAGTAATTATTTCAATCAATACGACTAAGTGTTGATTTTATATCTGTCATTTATTCACAATGAGTATTCTTGATATAGTCAAGCAACACTAGTATTTTATTATTTCGTAAGCTCTCTCTTGTGCAACCATGCCATTTGCTTGATTAAAATGTTTTAGCTTACAAAAATGACAAGGCTCCATTTATTTAGATTTTGTGCAATTTTTATTTCAATATGTGCTTCGATTAAAAAAATTCATCAATTGTAAATATTTATATTTTTCATAATTTCAATAATTGTAAAATGAAAAATATAAAACCGGTCGTTTGATCGACAGTGGTAGGTTTAGTATTAAGAAACTAGTTTAGATTTATACGGGGTGACCGATTTTAATCTTTAAATGAAACTTATTTGAATAATATTGTATATTATATGAAAAAATAGTTTTGATGAGAAACACAATAACTTTTATGGGGTGACATGAAGGTGTATATTTTGTAATCCCCTGATGAACGCGGCTCGATATTCTCTAAAAAAAGTACTGAGCTATTTATTTAAAAATGTGATTATTGCCGGAGACATTTTGATCGGAGTACTGAAAAATGTTCGTACATAGGTAAATACTACGATGCTTTGAGACAACAGAAGCAAACTTTTAACACGCACATCTCCCAAGAAACGATGAAACTTGATGAGAAACAATATTTTGGCAAAATTCGGATCTCATGGTTTCGCGAAACGCGTTACGACTTCTCCAGCAACCAGTAAACCAACTGGAATTGCCTAATCTACAATTCCGCAATCAAATAACTCGACCAAATTTTAATTAGCCGTTCAAACAGGATCGGACGTTTGTGATGTAATTTCCCGTTCGGTTTACCGCGGAAAATGGATCCGGCGGCGGTGAGTTGAAAGAGGGGAACAAGTAGAAGGAGAGAAGGGAACGTCAAGAAGCTGTCCAGCGGATGACAGAAGAGCGTGAACCTGTCGGTTCCTTCGGGTTCAAGAAGACCAATTATTCCCGCGGCGCGGCGGCGGGCTTACGGACGCTGTTCGGTAAAGGTGGATTGAAAACTGCCCAATTTGCAAATGGAATTGTCCAATTAAATTTGATTTACACGTTATCCGTAATCGATGCCTAATTAATTCCCGGGTCCGCGCGGTGATTTCTTGCCGCGCTTTCTCGCGGCTACCGGGCGCCTGGCGCGGCGAAACCAATTAAGCCGCCGAACGCAGATTTCGGTCGAGTGTGATTTAGGAACAGCCCTGGACGTTCCGTCTTTCCCCGTTCACTGTCCGGATCCGTGTGCACGCGTACACCCTCGGCCATGGCTGCCGACGATTCTCGAGCGGCGCACCGACCCAGCCCGGCTCGGCACACTTTTTTCTACTAATTAGAATACGTCTGGAGATCCTGGTGCCCGGTTTCAGGTTCCAGGTTCCAGGTTCCGTCGACGCTTACCGGCGACCGACGACGACCGACGAGTTACAACCGGACCGAAAACTTTCGACCGCAAAATCGCACTGCATATTCATCGGGTAATACGATTTCACACTTTCGAGGCTACGGCCGGTTTTACGGGCTAACCGGTGGATAAATTCGGCCGCGGACATCGCTCTGATCCTCGTCGTCACGTCCGGCGCGAGCGAAAAACTTTCTTCCCCTCTCCACCCCCTGTATATATACCCTCTTCTGGCCCCCGCTGCATACATTCCCTCCCGATTTCGACTTTACTTTGACGCGGACGACGCGCGGCACCGCGCCGGGATCGTACGAATTCCCGTATTTGAAAGGGTAACGATCGTCATATCGCGCGAAAGAAAGAGAGAGAGGAGAGAGAGAGAGAGAGAGAGAGAGTCAAGCGCACCGCACCGATCGAAAAAGTTAGCGGTTCTGTTTGAACTTCTGCCCGCGAAAAGGACAACCGGACCACTCGAGCTTCCCTCGCGATCCAACAGAGCGAGCTCCGGCTAACGACCGGCCGACAAGAAGAGATATTTTCTTTCTTTCGTTCCTTTTTCACTTCCTCGCGCGAAACTGGAAGTTGAAAGTTCTTGTTCCGAGTCCTGGACGGCTTTAGTTTAATCCTTTTTCGGAGCTCTGTGGTGTGGGTAATAAGTCAGTTTTCACGGCGGCTTTCTTGGCTGACGGATCAGCCCGCTATTTATAATGAATAAAAATGAGATTCAATTATTCCGTTCATCTCTCTTAGCCCGAGTCCCCTCTGGTCTTTTATATGCAGAGCGACGAGAAAAGGAGACCAAGATTTATTGGCGCACACTGTTAACCGAAAGCAACATAACTCAAATAATAATTAATCCAAGCTTATGAATCCGGTTGTACAGGGGTCGCGGATTTTTCGTCACCGCGAATTTGTATTTTACGTAAAGAGAATTAATCCAGTCAATTAAATCTTAAGAAACTTATTTATGTCTGTTAGAATTAGTGGTTCAGTATATTCAACCGGGATCAGAATCAGTCTTATTTAATTAAACACAGACTTGTCGTTTATATTGCACAGGTTTTATTTAAGCTTGCACGTGTCGGTTTTAGATACAGAGCGGAAGTAGTAATACAAAGTTCTAGAGAGTACGAGAAAAAAGAAAAGAAAAGAAAGAGGGCGTGCGGACTATTCGCGGTGAATTTGAAAACTATAGAATTTATTTCTAATAATTTCTTAACACAACTTACCGAGCACTAAAAATTGATGCTATGCGTTACCATATAAAAATGACGCAATCGAATTTATTTGGATTTTGTGCGATTTTTGTTATAATGTATGCCAAAATATAGAATCGTATAACAATTTCCAATGGAAACATTATTATAAATCCAATAATTGTAAAATACAAAATCTGGAAATGGTCATTTGATCGGTAATGGTAGGATTAATGTTAAGAAACTTATTTATTTCTGAGAAATTGCTTTATTGGTTAATAAACTTATTTATTTCGGGGAAATTGCTTTATTTCTTAACAGAATAGATTCAATAAAAGTTAGATTCAATAAAACGTTCTAACTAGACTACAGATATTTGTGCAATTACGATATTTACACATTTCTAAAATACATATAAGAAAACGTCTCTTTTCAAACGTTAACGTTATATATTTTATTTTTATCATAGGGGACTTTCTAGTTGGTACGTGACCGAGCGGAAGAGTGGAGAATAGCGTCGTAGAAGAGGAAGGTAGAGTGGGGACACAAGTCTTAATCTGACGACTATGGTTGGTACATTGAATTTGCTCCTAATTCTGGTCTTCATAAAGTAATTCATGAAAATTGGGTTTGCATGAATATATTTACTTTATAATAAACAAATAATAACTGAATTAATGTGTTTAAACTACTTTAACAAAAGTCTACTTTAATGTACATGTTTCATGAACATTTATAGCTGCATTTTAAATTAATGGTTTCAAAAAAATTTATGTTTCGTCATCGTAATGAAAAAGCACATAATCGTAGGGATATTCTCAAAAATGTGAAACTGTATCATAGAAATCATATTTAATTTATCATACATAATTTAATCTTCAATCCTTAGCTGTTACGAAGCCTTACCACAAACTAATTTATATCTTATTCGTTAATGCAACTTGTTTTATAACAAAATACATGAAAAATCATTTATTTAGTTATATACTAAATTATTTAGTGGTGTGAAAATAAAATTATCAACAGTAATAATTTTTAAAGGTTGATGTTGCACGATATTAACCCTGAAGAAAAATCAAAATTCTTATTCAATTATTCAGTTTTCGACGAATTAATTAAATGAACAACAGCTTTGTTAGATACAATAGAAAATTAACGTTTTTACAAGAAATACCTTAAAAAATGTTTAAAAAAAAATTGTTACATACAGCAGCGAAGGTGCTAAACATTTACTATGACAAAAATGAGTAAATCGAAAACAGTAAAAACGTTTAATGAATTTGAAAAAACTGTTGTATTGTTTCTAACTCTATAAAGTTATTAAGACAATTTTTATTTTGCATAAAAATCCACGGTCTAGTTACAAGAATGGTCAGCCGTTTGAAATATCTACATATTAGAGAATATTTAAATTATCGCAAGATGCCATTTTATTCATCTTGTTTTAGTAACGCATTCATACTGCTCACTGACGGAGAGAGATAGTTTGACGTTCCGAGCGACTTTCAATAAAATGATCAGCAATAAATTTGTCTCGTGAAGTGCGTAATAGGGTTTACGGTAGAAGAAGCTTGAAAAATTCCGCGGAACAGGTTACAAAGAATCCGGCCACTTTTGTCACGAAGTTGGTAACGCGCGGCTACTGTTTCAGTCAGTTTCACGCTCGAACCCGCGTGCGGACCGAGGACAATATCTACTGTTCGCGACGCAGCGCAGCACGAACATTTTTGTTCGGTACATTTACAAACAGTCCCGGTTTTTCGGCGTAATATTGTCCACCGCAGAATTTCCGACCACTTCGGAAGTCGCATAGAATTTATTTGAAAACGCAAAATATTCTGCGACCGGCGGGCGAAAATTAACAATCCTCGCCGAGTTAACACGCGTAAAAGGATATTAAATAATTTTGAATTCAAAATGGTCAAAGATCCGCCCGCAGCTCCTTCCTGCAACGCTGTACAATTTTACGGCCGTTTGTCACGAATACCGTCGATCGTGGATATTATTTTATTCGCGGTGTTCCAAAAAACGTTGGTCCTGCTTTCTCGTTGTTCCGATTCCGTGGGACCGTTCTATTCGGCGAGGTTGAAAATAATTATTTTATCGTGGCAAACGGTCACGTTATTTGTAAAACGTGCTTCTGCGAAAATGACTCCTAAACACGCGAACGCCACTTTCAAATGACAGAAATTACTCGAGAAGCAACTGTTAACTGACGAATACCTCGATGACTGGTACTTCTGACTACCTTAAACTTTTTACCCTTCGGCCAGATTATTGTTATTATCATAATATCGTTGGATCTACGAAGTTTCTTTCACCTAAAAATAGTATTAATTACAAGATTTAAAGGTGCTAATTAAATTTGCAATGAAACAGTTTCTTCTGATTTAGTTCCTTCATCAATAAACAGCGAATTTGATGCATTTATGACAAAAATGAGTAGGTGTAATTTAAAACAGTACAAACATTAGAAGAATTTATAAATACTTTTATATCAGTTTCAATCTATTGATCATATCAAGAAAGAAAATAAACTTTCTAAATGTCTATTCATCATCAACAGAAAAAGGTGTTGAAAATTGACTGTAGGTGTAATAATAATCGTGGTCAACAACCATGAGATATCCTATAAAAGTTCAGTAGGAATATGTTGTTGTTATACTAAAAATTTATTTTGACGTTATCAATTTTAAAAAATACTAATAATACGATGCAAGACTTAACTAATAATACGATGTTCTTTGCATTTCGATATAGATCAGCTGTTTTTAGTCCACCGAAAAGATAGAAGATTTTCAATCTGGTTGAACATTGGAATAATAATTTACATTTATATTGTCACAATATACCATCTGAAACTCTGGTTAAAATAATCACTCAGCTGGAGAAAAATGTTAACCTATTTTCAAAATATTTGAGCCACTAAATATAGCGGTCCTGTTTAAATAATTGAGGTGGTCGCAGGACGTCAACGGCAGGTTAAAACTGTAGTTCGCATAATTTATTTTCGGTTTATTTTCGACAGCACGTTGAACCATTATAAATAACATAATCTCTAAAGATTTTTGCACATGATAGGACTGCCAAAACGTCTGCCACTGCAGATCATCTGATATGTCATCTGATATGTATTTAAGCTTTTGTTTAAATTAATAATAAATTCATTAATTTACCTTCGAGTAGGTGCAAGTGTCTTATGACTTTTTAGTAAATTGTGATCACTCGTAAATATATGCCAATTGTCAGATCTTAATTCTACTAAAATTTTATGGAATAAATCCGACTATATAATTAACTAATTAAAATTGAATCCAGCAGTACACTAATATTCGAGCAGGCATGTTTCCCTGGTCAGTTCAGATAATCTAGATTCTACTATACTTTTTACTGAAACTATTTTGCTGAGAAGCAAAACTTATTTCAAAACAAAATTTGGTAAACGCCGCTTAAATTCGTATTTATAATGAAGTTTGTAACCAGCTACTTAATTGTAGGTTAGTTTATAAACTTGCCACGTAACACGCTTCGATATTTCGAACGCAACATTCTATCTTTTGAATATTTAAATGTCTTTAAATATTTATGCGCGACTCTAGATGCGCTTACAAGGGAACATACGGAAGTGACATCTGCCAATTTCGATGTAACTTTTGCCATTTACAAAGTTCTTACAACTTCAGTAGTTTCCAAGATATTCGAAGATGTTTCACACTCCTCATCTTCGAGAGCTGTGCCCGGTTCTTCAGTACAAATGATGGCTAAACACTGAGAAAAATATGTGAAATATTCTTGGGAAAACTATTTTCTAGCAAAGTTGCATACAATCGGATATCACTTTGGTGTAGTTTCTCGTTAGAGCCGTCCGCTTAGCTGCTGCAGGTCGGAGACCATATCGCTGCGCGAAGGAAGAAGGATTTCCTGAAATTAGACCATTTTCTTTCTCCGACTAACTCGCATCTGAGCCGGAAACTCGTCACGTGACCGCGCGGAAGCGTAGGGGAATAGCGTCGTAGAAGGGGAAGGTAGAGCGGGGACACAAGTCTTAATCCGGCGACTCCGGCTGTAAGTCCAAAATTCAAAGAGTCTTACATCTCCCAATGCCCATAGCTTTTTTATGCGTCCATCGATTCCGACGAAATTTCGTGCGTGCATACAATAGATTCGTAAAAGAAATATAATAAATTTTCATTTTAGGTATAGATCAGAAAAATCGTGATCTTCGCGTTTTTCACTTCAAATTCCGAGCACTAGCAATTTCAAATTACGCATTACCGAGCAAACTAATCGATCTAACATTTCCACAGAAAAAGCTCAGGCCATTTGGTCTAATTAAAAACAAAAATTATTAATTTTTAAATCTCTCTCAAAACAAAAAGTCAGAAGCTAAATGTAACTTATTGACAGATCATTTTTCTGAGGGAACAGCAATTTCCAGAGTCGATGACCGAGTAAAATTTCGAATAAATCCGAAATGTGCGGGTAGCTTTCGCACAATGGCGAAATATGTTTGTCGAGATCACACATTCGCCGGCAGAGCGTAGTTTAATTTCGCCGGAAGATGGAAACAGGGGATCCAGAAAGCCGTCTTTTCAATTTCTCTCGGGGCGGAGGCGGCGGCGGCGGCTTTGCTTGAACCCGCGGATTAACCCATAAGCGGTTGCCGCGTGTACACAAGAATATACCGGGTCACGTCTACTCGCGTACACCGGGCACGAATTAGCAGTTAATCAAGCGATCCGCACAAAAGAAAACGGCCCTCTGTGTCCTTTTAATGTCACGTACGTCGTTCCGTTCTCGTTAAACGGGACGGGGAACGTGTTCGAGAATGGGGCAGAACACCGGACCCCAGCTATTATAATTAGAACCGTTATGGTCTCGCGGCTGAAATTTCAATTTTTATGCAACGCCCTGCGCCGCCGTCTAATTATCTTTAGAGCTTCGACGAACTTCGCAAGTTAAACAGTTTACGATACGCCGCGGAGAGACAAATCGGACGTACCGCACTGTTCTCTCGCTCTTTTCCAAGAATCCGAATCAGCTGACACACGCTCAACGTTTACTCTCGCTTTTTACTTGTTCGCTTTTTATTTAGAAAGCGGATGGTACACACCGGGTATCAAAAATGTTGCACTTCCATCAAAGGGGTTATTCCTGAGTTCATACGAAGTAACTTTTTCCTTTGCAAGAATATTCTCCGCGGGTTTGTTAAGGAGTTATTAAAGAAAACCACGGACCAATCAGAGCGCGACTAAAGCGGACGGTTCCCAGCTCAGCCAATGCCAACGCCACGCTCAGCGAGAGTCCACCTCCTTCCGCAGTGACTGCGCTCTGATTGGCCCGTGCTTTTCGTTAATTAATCTTTGACAAAGAAGTCACTTCAAATGACGTCAGGGATCGCACATGCCAAGGAAGTACATTTTTGGAACACCAAGTACATATAGATAACGTAAATACAAAACAAAAGAATCCTGACGAAAATGAGTAGGTGTAATTTAAAACGGCAAAGACATTAGAACAATTTAAAAATGCTGTTGTATTATTCTCAGCTTGGAAAACGTATTAGGAAAGAAAATTACGTTGTACGTCGCTCCAATTTATTGCAATGTAGAAAATTTTCTTTTTGCGTAAAGATCCGCAGTCTAGTCATTAACAGCCACAAAATATTTTCGATATATGCATAGTAATACTTATCTAAAAAAGTTTCCGATTGAACTACTAACAACAGAATAATCTAAGCTGATCACGCTTCATGGTTCACCCTCTACAGGGTGAATTCGATAAAGCAGGACACCTAAATATCTCCGTTACTTTTCGTTGTACAAACAAACTTCGTAGGATAAAGTTACACTGTTTGAAGGGCCACATATAACGGTGTAAGGGAAAAAAAATTTCAAGGTCATTTTTATGAGATTTCAAGGTTACCGATGTTTTTTTAAATGGAATTCGACATGCATGAATTTGTTATTTTGTCAGCTACAACATTACGTTAACGAAAATATATCATGCCATTTAAAAAAACATCGATAACTTTGAAATCTTATAAAAATGACCTTGAAATTTTTTTTCCCTTACACCGTTATATGTGGCCCTTCAAACAGTGTAACATTGTCCCACGAAGTTTTTTTTTACAACGAAAAGTAACGGAGATATTTAGGGGTCCTGCTTTATCGAATTCACCCTGTATATTGTTCAGTCCAACATTCGTTTGTACGAATGTCTGCCGCAAACGTGAAAAGGTAGAATCATCCGGTGTATCCACGAACGGCGGAGCAAATATCAAGAATTCGTATTAATTGATTGGTTACGATTCGCTGGACGCGCGACCGCACGACAATCGTTCAGCGTCTTCCGTTTACATTTAATTAAAAATACTCTATTACATATTCCACCATTCCTTTTTTTTTGTGCCTGTTACGTGACACAACAGTATTCACGGTTCTAGCACGTAACGTTCGCTGAAACCATTACGTATTCGCAATGCAAAACACCGTTGGTACAATGAACAAAGATACCTCCGGCACTCTGCATTTGCTTGCCCGTCACGAGGCTGAGGGAAAGCGATCTGCATTTTTCAATTTCCCATCGGTCGATACTCCCCGCTTCAAATAAATTCAGCGGAAAACGTGAAATATGCGCGCAACTCGTAGCCCCATTGCTACGCCGCGCCGCGGAAACTTGAGTACAAATGAAATTTGAAATTATCGGTGTTATGCATAACCAACAGAGACTTTTGCCTAAGCTTCGGCCTCATGCATATTCGTTACATAAAGTAATTAATTTAAAAAGTGCACGCAGCAGCGCGGCGAGACCAGAGGAAGACCAAACGGGGGAAGAGGAATGATGGACAGAGAGGCAAATCGTTCTGTTTAAGGAATTATACATTCGCTTTTCTGAAACATTATTTGCTTTACGCGGATGTCTACCGTGTATTTTCGAACAAACATACAGAAACGAATAAAAGCTTAATATCTCGCATGTTACACGAGCTTTTCCATTTGGTCAGCCATATTGTAATAACGCAAATGTATGTTTTATCTCTATGAACGCTTAAAGTTTCATTCATGAGATATCAACAATATCACTTCTGCCACATTCTTCCAACAATTTGGTACATACTAACTATTCAAATTATTCTAGCGTCTCTTTCGTTGCTTTCAGTTTACCTACATAGGACAATTATAGGTGAATCCTCGGAGTGTTATGCCAAATGAGAGGAAACAAGTGGCGAGACCGCGAAAATAAAATAAAACGTCTGTAAAAGTAGCAACTGCAATTAACAAATCAAAAACTGCCTGTGAGTAAGCACGGTAATTTAGAAATAAATGCATTTTAAAATTAAGAACAATGATTTCAACAATATCTCATTACTGAATTTTTATGAAACTGGTGTCTCGAAAACTTTAATGTGAAATATGCGTGTTCGCATAATCCGAAAAATTTGAGAAAGTACACATTAATGATCACGATGAGACACAACTAACATAATAATATAAACGTGATACTCTGAAAACTTCAATATAAAATCGGCAATTTTGTGCTTCCGGATTTTTAAAAAAATCGATGTTGCAACCAAAAATTCTGAAATAATTCAGTGTCATGTGTGCAATCAGGTAGCATGTTCATGAATTTTTTCATAACTTTTTGTTAAGCAGGACAAAAGAACTACCTTTATGGCAGGTGTGAGCAAATGGTGTGACCAAAAATCAATTTGGTTTGGGGACACTGGACCATCTTATACGGTTATACCCTTTTTAAATAAAAATCCTCTGATTAAATAAATATACTGTAAATCTTTACTATTAATATGTAAAGAAATGATTAAAATGCTAAAGTATAAGCACTCGGTTTACGGGTTTCATACTAAATAAATACTTCCTCTTCCTTTTCGATAAATTATTGTCCGCAACGGTACCGTACTGCTTCCATCTTTTTTTTCTGAAGTACATTAGCAAAATTATGCGCATCGGTTAACTCGCGTTAAAAATACAATAATCTCTACGTATGAAGAGGATGTCAGATGACGTGGAATCCGCATCCTCAATTATTTCATCCACTTAATTGAACACGCTCAATAGAACGCGCTCGATATGGAACGCGTGGAGAATAGATTCCGTTAGTAATTTTTTGTTAATTTCTGCCAGAGATCGTAACTGTACAACGTGCGCTGAAGACACGTGTTGCGCCAGAATATTACATTAGAAAATTTCAACAATTAAAAATATGATCAACTTTTTAGAACTGTTATTGACTAAATAATGGTACAAAGTGAAAACTATTCTATTGAATAGATGATTGGTATAATGACACTTATAAAAAGTATCGATGAGCTAGGTCTCGATTTGCAGAAATGTGAATTTAATGACTGCAGGAACAATGGCCGAAAGTACGTTCGTGGATGAAAATAAGTTTAATTGTGAAATGCTGCCGAAGAGTATAATAAAAATTATACAGTTTGGCCCAGTAAAGTTTAGCATTGTAATGTCTCTGTTATTGTTGGAGATGTGAAAACTTTATTAATCTAAGTTATTTCGTTTAAAGAGGACTATAATGTGGCAGTGAAATTTTTTGAAATTGGCAGAATTCTGGCGATTTCAAGGTCGACCTAATTCTCTTGAGTGGAATCATATTTTTCATGCACTAGTTAATGCAGCTCGTCATTCACTATAGGAAAGTATGATAATAACCTACGTCGAAAAATTATTAGATTGTAGAACATTGTAATTTTAATTTCGTTGAAATTATCGTCTCTGAGACAAGACTAAGTACGTGTTAGAAAATTAACAATTTATATCACTAATACACAAATTACGCGTATTTAGAATGTGTTTAATTTTTAATATTGTCTTCTTTGTTCATAAACTATTTCTTGTTTTTGAAACTTTTACGTTGCCTTATTATTACGCTCTCGAGAAAGCTCTCAATTTACTAAATATTTTTGTGGAAGCAAAATATATTTATGTTTATTGCCGTGCACAACACGGAAACATGTAAAATCCTATTTTCGTAAATAATTCGGTGAAATAAATATTTAGTGTTTGTTAAAGTGTGATCAGCAAGTGCGCTGATTGGAATGCGAATAAGTTAATGCGCGCGTATTTAAATACACATGAAACGGGTGGTCCTCTGCATTTTTCCACACTCGACGACTTCTGATGGACGCCCGCATCTCCCCGTCATCCCTCGCGGACAAGAACTCTTTTCCCCCCTCGTTTATTTTTCTCGATTTACAGACAGTCGGCGTTGTCAAGTCAGACTAAAAGTTTCCACGGTGCCCCGACGGTATTAATATTCATGTTCCTCCCATTATTAGTCCCGCGGGTGATTCCAGTTCAATTTATTCTTACGCGTGTTTTAAAATCTGATTGAACTGACGGGGAAACGATTCTCCGGGCGAAGCTCTGTAGATTACACAATGGAGATTCGTATTTTTAATAAGACGGAAAGACCGGACGGATAAAGAGGACAGTATTTATCAAAGATCTGCGTTTATACCCGTCCCCTGTTTCGTGAAGGGTTTAAACGTCGCTACGGTGCTCCTTTGGTTTAATAAAGAGACAATAAGAAAAAACTTCGGCCTTATCGTTCTGCACAGTTTTCGGAGCTTAAATGAGAAAAAAAATGAAGGAGAAAAACTTTGACCTGTACATTTTTTAAGCACAAATTTAGCGTAAAATATCGAGTACGAAATTATACCGAAACTGTTGATTTTTCGCGTAATTATTTACTCGCATCAGTGTTTATTCCAATATTTTCCGAGGTTTCATTCATCGTTCGAAGCAGAGGGGATGAAAACGACGAAATATGTTCGTGGGAAAATTCGACGTTAACTTACCAAAAGGAAGAGTAATTAAACAAGCAATTAATCGTTAAGAGAACGAGCGATCAATTGCTCCCCCTCCGTTCTTTAAAAGAATCTGACAAATTCGCGTTTAATCGCCATACCAATTAGCGATAGCTCGCCCTCGTGATACAATTAACCGTGAAAGATGGCGCAGCTGACGCAACGGCGCGGCGCGGCGCGGCGCGACACGGTGCTGCGGTAGTATCATCGCCGGCCTAATAAAGATGTCATAAGCCGCAACCTGATTTTTCCATTTGGTGGTAAAAAGCCGCACGACATTTTTCAATTTCTCCGGTGTGCGACAGCTGGCTTTAACCCTTCGGTTGAAACTGGCGATGGTCATCACGGTTCCGTTCGCAAAGTTTTTCCGTGTGCGGAACTTCCGCCTTACAGTTTCACCCGAAAACTTTCTTAATTTCGGAGAAAACTGGCGAGGCGAGAAGAAAAGCGAGCAACGCAAGAATAACGATATGGAAACGTTCGACCGTTTTGCTGTCGAATGTACGATCCGTGTTTGCACACTCGATCCTCTGTGTTGACATGCGCACACGCACAGCGACGGGAAAAAAAGAAATTTTCAAATTCGGATTTCTGTACAGAGTGTATAAAAATGATATATCACGAATACCATGGAGGGATTCTATACCTCTAGATCGGTGGAGATTTGTTAAAAAATTGGACCGCAAAATTGACCTTGACTTTAAGGTTAAAAAATTTTTTATCATATTCTTCGCAAAGAACAAAAGTCTCAAGGATCTCAAGTGAACCGTTCTCTTTAAAAACGACTTTGAAGTTTCGTGAATTATTTTCTTCCATATGTCTACAGGGTTTCCCAAAATGGTATAAATGTGTAGGGAAGGATTCTACATGAGAAAATAAATTGAAAATATAGAATAAATTTTTTTCATTTAACGCCTCGTTTTCGAAAAAATTGACTTTAAAAATCCGTCAAGTTCGCGTGCCTGTTTGAAACAAGTAGAATTAGTAGGTCATGAACAGACGCGTCAAACGATTGCCATTCAAGAGCACGCGTGTTCGCTGAATTTTTAAACATTAACTTCTCGAAACCAGGCGTTAAATGAAAAACATTTATTCTCATATTTTCAACGAACTTTTCACTAACATATTATCGATTTATTTTCTCGTGTAGAATCATTCCCTCCACGTTTATACCATTTTGGGACACCCTATAGACATATGGAAGAAATTAGTTTATGAAACGTCAAAGTTGTTTTTTAAGAGAACGGTTGCCTCGAGACCCATTGTTCCTGTGAGACTTTTACGATACGATAAAAAATTTTTTAACCTTAAAAGAAAGGGTCAAAATTAATTTTGCGGTCAATTTTTTTAACAGACCTCCACCGATCCAGAGATATAGAAAATCCCTCCACGGTATTCGTGACATACAATTTTTATACACCCTGTACATCAGTATTAACCCCTTGCTCTACAATATCGTGTCAGACACGTGATGAAGATTTCGAACAGAGTTTAATAAAATTGTACTTGCTATATAAACCAGTTGGTTTAAAGCAATAATAAATAAATAAATATGTATACTATTCATTTCCTTTAAACCAAAATAAAAGTTTACTTTGGTTTTGTTGATGGCACAGTTATTGGAGAATGTACAATAAGCAATAAGCAATAAATTTTCTCCTATTTTAGGAAATTACGAAATACAAAAAAGTTCTAATCACTGAAATTGTAAAATAAATCGTAGGGCAAGGGGTTAATAACTTCAGCACTCGTTTGTTTTTCAAATATTGATAATACTTTTTTTACACTGAAAACAACAAAAATATTTCTTAATTTGTTGAACTAATACTGCAGGAATAATTATACAAATCTATATGCATAATAAATTAATAAAACAAGAAGTACCTATATTTCTTAAAATAACGTAAACAATTATCCATCCAAAACGTCTTAGTGTAAACCAATGTGGAAAATTAATTTTTTTATTACATTTACGGTTGAGCTCACGAATAAAAAGTTGCAAAAAATGGAACTAAATAAACTATATCAGACAGAAAATTTATTAGAGAAATGCATAAAGATAATAGATTTGCAAACAAGATTTGGCGAAACAAGAAAATGTTTTCATACAGTGTTCAACTAACAACAATATTTGGGAAGAACGTCCACCGCTTCCAATATAAAGGAAATTGCTTGCAGGTGAAATTTTTGGTGATGTCCAGGTAATGGAAAAGTGCCATAACTCTTTTTTATTCGCGGTCTGAAGGATGTAGCAAATAATGGTGCAATATAACTTGCGGCAAGCCCGGCAGAATTCAACACCATATAAAGTCTACGATTCGCTTGTAGATACATAAGCAGATATAAAAGACGGTCTGAAGGAAAGAAGAATTGTATAAAAATAAAATTGATAATATTTGATGCTGAAAATCACTTAATTGTTCGTTCAGCAGGATTATTCCTATAAATTTAAAAATTAGTAAAACTTTCAATTTAACTTTTTGTTTACTATTCTATTTTGAAATGTCTTTTCGGAATTTCCTCAATTATATGAAATCTGCATCGATGTGGATGCAGACATTTGTTAAAATTAGGGTGAAGAATAAAGATAGATCAGGGAGATATTTACAAGACATTCAGAAATTAAATTTGCAACATTTATTATTATTATTTATTTTTCATTAGCGACATTAGCTTGCAAAGAGGGCTACGTTTAACGTTGACGTTGGGATGAGAGACAACAACGCATTTGTTTAACGTTATTATCTGATAGATGGTATCTCTATAGACTCCAAAATATAAACAACTAAATCTTCCAATTTGTTTTTGAACTCTAACAATCTCTATTGTAAAAAATAGATTTCAGTCGTTTTAGTTATCCGAACAGAGGAGACATTCGAAACAATGACATAATCAGGGTGGATATCAGGCTTTTGGTAAACTATGACAAAGGATGCTACTTACTGGTGCATACACGCTGTCGAATAAAAAGCTTTTCCTTTGAGTCTCACGCATTACAATCTCCGTACGTAATTGGCAATCTATCAGTGACACGTACGGTCATAGAGAGGACTCGATCAATCGTATAATACATATGCGATCAGGCTGCCGGCTTCTATCCTATATACGACTCGAATACACACGGTTTCTCGCGGTTCAAAGGAATCCTTCCCCGTTTTAATTTAATCTGCATTTAAGTGTCGGCCGAGATATACGGGGAGGGTCACGAGAAATCATCAATCGGAACGTATATCCCGATTGCACGGTCACGCTTGGGCCTTTCGCAATGACACGCGATCGAAGGGCGTGTACCGCAATTTTTCTTCTAATCGGCAATCTCGGCTCGCGGGAACGGTCACTCGGCTTCGTTAGCCCCGATAACCGACTCCTATTATGCAATGGAGTGGCTGTTTAATTATTCCGCGGATCGTATATTCTCTTAGAGGCACGTTCCGTATTATTGGCAATTAGGAGGATCCTAAGATGGACCGAACCGGTAATCTCGTGATTACACGACTGATGGGTTAGCGAACAACATTGTATGTGTAAAATCATTCCAAAATACAGTGCTGTACAAAAGTCTTGAGCCACTTGCGATACGCTACTTTGCCGGTTAACACTAAACCTGCCACTGCCGGTCAAATCACCGGTTTTATATTTTTCATTTTACAATTATTGAAATTATCAAGTTACTTACGTGGAAATTGATTCCATAAATTCTTTTCATCCATGCACATATTGGAATAAAAATGGCATAAAATCTAAATAATGCAGATGTATCATTGCAAAACTAATATAAACTAATTGTAGGTTACTCTCTAAGTCATACTGTAACATAATTATACAGGGTGATCTATTTAAGCAAGGCCACCTAAATATTTCTTCAGGTTATTGTGATGCAAAAACTATTTCTTACGTAATGTGCATGGTGTCGATGGAGTAATATTTGACAAGAACATTTCTTTCCCCAAAGTAATTTTTTTCGGAGTTGTATCAATGTTTTTTGATACATAACCTTTTTTTTCTTTAATTGTTTCGTGTAGCTGAGCGGAAAATAAATTCTGAGCTGTATAATAACGTGGCCTTCGAATGACCTTGATCTTTGAAAATTAAAGTGAACACTCCGGAAAATATAACCTTGAGAAAAAATAACATTTGCAAAGAATTTACTTTGTGATACTATTTATATTGCATTAAGAACATTTGTTATGTTTGTTTGACCACCCTGTACATTGTATAATTGCTATATAAATAGTTTAAGGCAATAAATACTAATCTTCTCATAGTCAAGTACTGTTTTCTCCTTTAGATACATGTAATAATATTGTACCTGCTATATAAACTATTTAGTTTAAAGCAATAATAATAAATAAATAAAATAAATAGAGCCTTGTCATTTTTTTTAAGCTAAAACATTTTAATCGCTTTTATTGCTCGGTAGTGTTAGAGAATTTATACACAGTTACCTTGATCCTAATTTATTTTAATATACTAATTTCATTGTGTACTGTTAAAAATTCTATAATGTTATAAATTTGCTAATTTAGTATTTTCTAT
Organism: Lasioglossum leucozonium; assembly: GCA_028454225.1. Taxonomy (NCBI): domain Eukaryota; kingdom Metazoa; phylum Arthropoda; class Insecta; order Hymenoptera; family Halictidae; genus Lasioglossum; species Lasioglossum leucozonium. The sequence goes on along the minus strand of CM052210.1, from coordinate 3,393,745 downwards.
GACCACTTTTTGCCTCAAAGATATTTAAATCAGAACTTTGAGGTGACATGCTCGTAACTCCTTCACTGCATTTTGCAATAAGTGAAAAACGTGGTTCTTGTAGATCAGGTACGGTTCAAGAATAAAACAAACGTGGTGGCCTAAGACTTTTGCACGATACTGTATGCTCAGTGGTGGACAGCAACCACCAGCATAACGGGATCAGCGCCATAGTCACGCGTATGCATTTTTAGTATTTCCTGCTGTGTTCCTTACGATTCGAATATCTGACTAGCTTATTATAACTCGAATCTGGTTTTGAAATTGAAATACTCGAGCAATACATTTTTTCTTCAATTTAAATTCAGTTATAATCTAAATATGCGAATACTAAACGATTTGGACATTTAAAAATTTAAGCAGCAGTGACAATCCTATTTTTGGAAATTATTCGGGATAGGGGATCCTCGCTGATTTCAACGACCTTGAAGTATGCTATCAAGGTCACCATTCTGAACAACTTTTGGGATGACTATTGCGAACGCCACCTTCCTCAATAATAAAATTGTTGTAAGTAGTTTTTACTTAATGACAGTTATTCACATTCGCAATGAGTCACAGCAAGAAAACTATTAGGTTAGACATTCATTCGTGGCCCTCACAATCAATTAATAATTGTGATTTCATTATTTATTATTATTTATTTATCCCCATATCAGAGATTTATTTACCGCTTGCAAGACTGAGCAAATGCATAGAAACTAAGGAAGATTATTCTCGAGATAAGAAAGAAGAAGGGACTATGAATTAATTTATACACCTGATCGAATATATTTATATTAGTAACTGAACAAACATATTGTACAATACGAGACAATACATGCCAGTCAGTTTTAATGTAGTTTTACTGTTAAAGGGAAGGGGCGCTTTGAATAATAAACTACCAGGAAGCAGGATGCAATTGCATAACGATTGAAATTATTTTTTAACGCGCAGATAATGAACCATATCGTAGTCTAATTGCATGTGACTCAACTTCCCCTTTCATCCGACTGTCAGATATTCCGTTATCCGACAGCAAACGTCCGGTTTCTTCGTCCGAGGGAGTCATTAAAATTAAAAGTAGCTGCAAACGAATGCGCAGTTACGTTCGAAGATCTTCCTAGAAGACTACGCTGAAGACATACCAGCGACCTTCTCTCCGCAACATGACTGTGGTGTCGTATCGGTCACGAAATACGGAACTTGGATCACGACAGGATTTACGAAGAATGATCGTAGAGTCAATCTCCGGGGAACAAGTTCCTTTATTGATCAAATGCAAGACTCGACTTGTTGTCTCCAAGTCAGACTCGGCTTGGAGTAACTAGTGGGTCGGTGGTCGAGACAATTCTGACGTTGTTTTAGTCGCATGGATTTTAGGAAGGGTCGGATGTAGGTGTGGTCTTGGAAAATTGTGTATGATTGGCTGGAGGGTGTGTTTGAAAGGTGGTCGAAAATTAGGAAGAGGAGGAGTGGAAGTACAAGGTGTCAATAAATGATTCTATGTCTTAGGATCAACGAAAATCCGTTAAAACAGTTGTGTAAACAATTGACCTCGACAGACTTTTTCAAGGTCAAATTTTCGAAGGAACCATGAATCAAACACGAACCGTTCTCTTGATAATTCACGCTAATTGACGATTCGGAATTTCATTACAACATACTGTTATTCACGATCACACACACTTTAGATCAGAATAATTTTTTTATAAATTGACCTAACGACTTTAATTTCTCTGTAAGGCTGGAACGATTAGTTTAGTAAACGACGTCTAACAAACGTATTGAAAAAAATGCATTTGGTCGGAATTGTGAAGAAAAATAGTGAAAGTGATTATTACAACTTTTTTATCGGAGCCTATAACGAAAATTTAAAACATACGTATTGTGGAGTCATACAAGTTACGTGCATGCTGTAAATTTCATCGAAATTGGTCAATTGGTTTACGAATTATAAACGATCAAATGTAAAAATGGCAGTTATACGCCAACATCGTAAAAAATTGAAATTTTTACCACATTTGATCGTTCATAACTCGTAAACCAGTTAACGAATTTCGATGAAATCTGAAGCATGCATATACGAGTTATACGAGTCTATAAAGCACATTTTTAAAATTTTCGTTATTGGCCCGAATAAAAAAATTGTACTGATCAATTTTAATATATCTTTTCACAATTCCAACAAAATGCATTTTTTCAACCTGTTACACGTAATTTAGTAAACCTTCCAGCCTTACAGAGAAATAGCTGTCGCTTGATCCATTTATAAAAAAGTTATTCTGATCAAAAGCGTGCGTGATCAATTATGTGTGTAATTGTAACAACATAATAATGACATAATGTAATATAATAAATCAATTCTGAACCCTAATTCTGAATTAGGACGAACGCGAGACGTGTGATTTTTACAAGCGCATCCGGTGGAGCCGAAGACCCGAGGCCAAGGGTTGTTTAAGGTAAATAGACGAGCGAGTTGGCATAAATAGCGAAGGAAACAACGTTCCAGGTGTTTTCATCGTTTCGAGTGTACTTTGTAGTGACGGTCCGAGTGCTCCTCCACTCGAGGCTCGTTACTTCGAAATGCAACTCTTGGCCGCACGCGAGAAACGGGACCAACACACCTTTGGCTGTGAGTCCGCGACACTAGGGAAGACGGAGGCGTCGCGTCGCGACGAACCTTGCCGGTCTGTGTTCGTCAAGTAGACGCCGCGCAGCGTCGGTGTTCGTGCCACGGTGCGGTCGACGCCTCTCTAACGTTTAAACTAAGCAAAACCTGCAGAACGCGGAACGGGCTACGGCTTCGACGCGGCGGACCGTCCGTTAAATGAGGAGAAACACGGGCCGCGAGAAAATTCCCGGACATCTAGACAGAAAAGAACGAAACGCATTACCAAGTTTCTAAACAGTGAAATAATTAAGAGGCTCCCCGTGCTGCTCCACGAGTGTTCTTAACTATTACTTTGCATATCGTTTCGTTTCCTTCTTGGATTAAATCCTCGCTTCACCGGGGAAAAAATTACAAACTGAGTTCCACGAACGTGTTCATTTGGCTAAAGATTGTCTTTAGATAACTATACTGTGTTAGCGAATTATACATAAAATTAAACGATGTTGAAATAGGTCCGCAGACGATTGGAGATTAAATAAAATAATTTTAATGTAATTTTAGCGTGGCTTGCATAAGACAAATGTGTCGTCCTTCGACATTATCACGTTTCATAGAGCTTTTACTGAATTCCTCATTAACCAATGATTAATTGTTTTGATCTTGAAGAAGAACTTTTCAAAAAATCTTCGCCGATTGTAATGTGTAGAATCACGCTCTAACGGTTTTTACACGTAATTTCTTGACACCCTGTACATGAAAAATCCCTTGAAAGCGACATAAAAAATGACGTTTCTCTCTTTCTCAGAAGAAAATGACAGTGACTACTCTAATTGAAGGAAGCTCATATTTAGATGATAAATGAAGGCATAATTTTTGTTGGTATTGTGTGCAAAAGAATGCTTTCAGGTTGAAACATAATCCACAAAAATTTTAAGTCGCTAACCCCTCATGCAAGGATAATAGGAGGGCGAACACCCTTAAATTTATCATTTTTTTCTCGGTCGTTAATTGAGATATTAAGATGAAACAAAAACCAAAATGCTCGAACTTGCCTCCTGCATTTCATATATTGTTAAGGCTAGAAAAAATGTATCTTTTTGTGGGTGGAGTTGCCAGCAATCCTCCGAGTGACAACTACCAAAAAATTCAAGAATAACGTTCTATTACCTATCAAATATTTATGAAAGTTTCAAGATGATCAGATTCGTGGAACATAGTTAAATAATTGACAAACAAATGAAATTACGCCATTAGGATATCATAATCTAAACGAAGCTATGGATATCGCATTACAAAGTAGCTCATGTTCAGTAACTTAAACTTAAACTTCTCACGCATCGAACACATTATTCTCAATTATTTCGGAAAATACGCATCGGAGCGTTTTGTAACTTCATATCTAATGTTAATATTGATTGTTATACAGGGATCTAACATCTAGAATCGTCTGGAATCGATTCAGACGATAATGGCAGTGAAAATCGGTCCGCGTATACGCATCAGAACTGCAAAGCGATTAACAGTGAAGGCGTCCGTGCTAATCAACCATCAGGGGGTCGAGCGAAAACTGACGGATTCTACTTGCCAGTGGGCGTCCGCTGGACAGCGCTAGACATAGCTTAGATACTTGTTAGCACCCAACTCGACCGTCCCGCTTAGTACGTCGATGGTCCTGAATTAGGCCCGGGCTATGGAAAACAGGTCATAGGCGGAAAAGCGAAGGATAATTGCAACCCGAGAAACAGAGCCGAGCCCCGGTAGCGCCGCAGTGATTCTGTTGACGCCGATATGGAGTGCCTTCAGGAAACGATGGGTATCCGAATCCTGTCGCTCGCACAACGGTCCGAAGGGTTTTGCGAATTCAAGTCTGGTTCAACACCTACAACGGATCTATTCGCTGACGTTCAACTAGAAAATAGCTGACAAATTCAGTTTGACAGATGAAGCCGATTTAAGGGATATTCCTGAATAGCTACACGCGATCAATTTTATCAATACTAATTGACTGGGATTGCATGAAGAATTCACTCCTGCGAAGAAGAATTCCTTCGGGAATCAAGTTTTCCTCTTCGAACCCTTGTGCACTATTTGGATCGATCTGACACGGGATGAATACTTAATTTTTAGCGTCTCGTCGTGTCACAGAACTTTTCAAATTTTTATTCAACCTTTCTCACATATTTTCATATGAATCCTAATTTTTTAACGCGACTTCACTTTAACACAGTTCCGTACGAAGGATGCGAATGAAGCTATTACGCGAACGGGACGCGAGCTTCAACCCCTTATAGTTCATTGGTACACACGTTAGACCAGTAATATCGTAAGGTCCCATTTAGGGGATTTGTAAACTGTCACCGTGAGCGGGAACTGCTAATAACGTTACATGGAGTAGAGTGTTATCGCTCGTCACATTTTTTGAAGATGGAAGTAGCCATTTTCTCTATCTCCTAATGAACGGCGTTCAATTCACTTTTCTCGTGTCAATCTCAAATATTATGTTCCACAATTGCTTTATTTGTACACTTTCGATTAACTTCAATACTTGTACTACATTATAATATCGCACACTTGATTCTGTTTTTACACAGTAGTTGGTCTTGAAAAAGTCCGAGGAAAAATCAACGAATACGGAAACATATGGACATGTTAGCGCACAATTAACAATTATAATTTTCAAGATCACGTTATACGGGAGCCCGCTGTGTCTATAGAACATGTCAATCAAAGTGAGCATTAAAAGCATCATATGAATGATGAATTTTAATGCGTAGAACTTTTTCTTAAATAGAAATATTGCTCCAGAATGAATTCAAACGGACATTTTTATTTAAACTTCATTCTGAATTGAATTTCAGTTCTGCACCGTGTAAAAATAGAACGTATAATATTAAATAAACGTTATATCTGATTTTAATAGATATGTTCCCTATTGCGGTTGCTAATGGCGTCGATACGAAGACCGGAGCTATTCGCGTACATTATAATTACAGAGATTTTGGCCAGTGAACCGTGAGTTGACAGAACTATTTCAACTCTGTATACTTGAGCGTCGCTGCGTCAAATTTATAGCGAAAACTTTAATGCTATAACATTCAACGCTGAATGTTAAAATGATGGTCTGAATTCCGGCCAGCTAAACAGTTACTTTACCCGTAGAAAATCCTATTACAGTTTACGCTTTCACTCGTAAGCTACCGGGCGCTTGATAGATATAAAATAAGGACTTAACTTTTAACTACGTACCGAACACCACGAAATACATAAAAACTGAATCTTATACCGCGAATATTTTATGGACATGTCACAGGAGAAAATTAAAGCCTTTAAATCCACACACCTACTGTCAAGCTGTACATTTAGGTGAAACTTTAATCAAACATAGGATATTAATGTATTTATTTGTTCAACAATGTATACGTTCGTTACAATGCATTACTACAAATTGTACCGCGAGTATACACGATATTTCAGGTAGGTATATTTAGAGAAGGCTGATACAACGGTTTTTCTAAAAAATTTTTTTAAACGGTCAGACGAAGCAATAGTTATTTAGAGAAATAATAATAACACTATCTTCCCACTCATATGTAAATACAGGGTGTTCCAAATACAGGTAATACAAGTTACTTCAAATGACCCGAGGAATCAACCTTTTCAAAAATTATAATAAGTGAGAATGTAAAAAATGATAAATTTTGTTTGAACATACGTAAGTACTTAAACAAGTGGGTATAAATGCTAAAAAACTTAGTACGAAAATTTTGAAAAAGATTGCAAAAGTATAACTTGAAACAAACTGGAATTTTTGACAGAAAAATCGTAAATAAAGAATTTACTTTTATTTCTACACGCATATTTTTCATGAAGAAAAGTGATAGAAATGAAAATTTTATAATTTATACTGTTCTGGCTATTTACTAAGTATACAGTGGGTGTACAAAGTATTCGTACAGCTTTGAAAAACGAATAACTTTTCAATATTCGACCCAACAGCTTGAGTTTTTTTGAGACGTTAGAGGAATTAGTTTATTAGCTTATGTGTAAATAATTGTCTTTAAAAATTATTATTGCGTCCATTTGCAAAGCAAAATGTAAAGGTCGTGATTTTTAAATTTTTTATCAGTGCCTGTAATGAAAATTTCAAACATGTATTTTGTAAATCGAAGTAAGTTATATACATGAAAAAAGCTATGGGCATCGTAACATGTAAAAATCTTTGAATTTATCATTTGCGAATCATTTAAATCGCGGATTCTTACAATTTTTGATATTTTCAATCATTTATATTTCATAACAACCTTGATCGATTTCGACCTTATAAATTTCACTTCGCCTTATAAATTTGCATTACAGGCACAGATAAAAAATCAAAAAATCGTGACCTTCATTTTCTTCTCCGAAATTGCGACCAATAACAATTCAAAAAAAAATTATTTACACATTAGCTAGTAAACTAATCCCTCTAACGTCTAAGAAAAAAAACTCAAGCTATTGGGTGGAATTTTGAAAAAGCTGTACGAATATTTTGTATATGTTTCATTATGAATAAAGCGGGGACATGAAAGCTAGCGGTGGCAGCAATACATTATCGGTACAAAATTCGAGAACACCGGTTGTATTTGCATGCACGACGAAACGTATTTTCCACCACGTGCAAACATTCCCATTTCTGGCGGCGGGCGAACATAACCCATTCTCCTCGGCTCAAATATACACCAAGGATGCGTTGATCTTGGAAAAATTCACGAGTATAAAGCCCCGATAAACTTTTCCTACCGATAAGCTTAGATATTCTCCGCGTCGCTCGTAAAGTCGCGACACAGAGGAAAAGACTTTATGCCGTGCCGAGAAAGACATTTCTTCGAAAATTCCCAATATACATAGACGAGCACAAAGCACACATACGGGCGCACGTTTGCGTACGTAACTAACTAAGCTGCCATCCATTATTATCATGCGAAAAATAAAGTAGAATGAAATGTTCTTAACAACTTTCCAGGTTATTTTAACTGCACTGGTAGACTACGGTTGTTTACGCAAATCTCAATACTTATGGACAAACATGACAAAATATTATTCACGCGTGTTATTTGTACAATCTGTTCTATTGAAACAAAAATTGAAAAATCTTCCATCCTTTTTGAAATTAAAATTGCGTTTCTCAGATAAATCATTTCGAAAATTTCTTGCGTGTATATTTAGTTTGAATATATTATTTTATATGTAGAATGTTGATTACATTGTCTTCTATCAATTAATATATAATCAATATAATAATCATTATTATAAAAAATCATATATCAGTGAAAAGCGTACATAACACTAACAACCCTGTTAAAAATGTTACTCATGAAGTCCTTCAATATTTTGTTGCTTTCAAATTTCTAAAAATTGTTATATGCGTACTGTACTTATTTCTCTCGATTGTTACAAAACATTTTCCATATTTTAACAACTTTTTAAACAATTTCCAGTAATGTTTCATCTCGCTTCGCGAAAATTAATGGCAACACTGTTGTTAGTTAGTCACTTGGTGTAGCACTTCTCTTTGTTTCCTAGTAAGCGAACTTTTTTCATTAGCATAGCTTAGTGGCTAGTGGGCACTTATTAACATGAAAGAGTAACGAGCAATTAAATCCCACTTGTTACAGGGAGGAAAGTGCGCGTACCGATCGTGCTTTTTACCGATCGGAGGCAGCGCACCGGGTCAGAAGTTGCGTAACAAACACACGAGCGTTAATGTTGTAAGTCACAATCTTGCTCGGCGAGGGGGAAAATTAGAAAACTTCGTTCCGGGGTAATACAGTTACGATATAAACAACACCATTAAAACGTGATCATCCGAGATGGTAGCACCGGAGGCGGCGAGCAACCTTGAACAATATTTCCGCGATCCTAGGCAATTCTTCTGCCAGCGTTTCCTTTCACGACGATCAAAGAAAGCATGCACGGACGTATTCCTTTGCAGCTTCAATCGCGATAGACGTCGAGACGCCTTCAGTCAGCAATCGTTTCCTATATGTGTAGCAAAGAATTGAGAAGGTATAACGAAATTGTTCCTGCTCTAAAGATAATGTTAGAACGCTACGGAGGCAAGCTTTATGGAAGCAGGATTTTAAACAGATACGATCAGAAGTATTATTTGCAATTCATAGAGACTCATTTAATCGTGCTTCGATGGAGGATTCAAGTTTATTGCTTCTTCCCAAATCTTATCCTACAGACACTTACCACAAAGGGTACAGGATCTATTTTATTGGATCTATTTATTGTGTGCAAAACAATGCTTTTGGGGTGAAACATAATCCACAAAAATTTTAAATCGCTAACCCCTCGTGTAAGGATAACATGAGGATGAGTACCCTTAACTTTATCATTTCTTGTCTCGGTTGTTAATTTAGATATTAAGATGAAATAAAAACCAAAATGCACGAACTTACCTCCTACATTTCATATATATTTTTCAAAACTTTGAGCAAATTTTTAAGGCTAGATGTTGGAATATTTCGTTATTTCAAAATTGCCTTCGAACTTTTTCTATAGTTTCCTTGTTCTAACCGAGGACAGTATTGGGGCTGCAAGCCAGATGCGTCGCAGAAGGGTCCTACTTGGAAAAACCCTTGACGCGGCAATGTAGTAAAAATTAGAAAGCGGCCTGTAGATATATACGTATATACTAGAACACTGTTTCCTTTTTGAGCGTCTTGTGCTCAGGTCAGTTTTGTAGTTAGTTGACTTCGAATCCTCCTCAGGATGTCCTCAAAGACGTCCACTTCCAAGCCGTTGTAATAAATACTTGTTTAAGATAAACAGAATTTTTAACTTATTTCAACCCGTTAATCTAATACTAGAAAAAAAATTATCTTTTTAGGGGTGGTGTTGCAAGCAACCCTTTGAAACCCTTTGAGTGAAACCTACCAAGAAATTCAAGAATATTGTTCTGTTATCTATCAAACACATATGAAAGTTTCAAGATGATCAGATTGGTGGAACATAGTTAAATAATTGACTAACACACGTAATTACGCCATCATGATATTATAATCTAAACAAAGCTACTTAAAATACTGGCTGAAGCTTCTTTGTTTTCGGTGATTCACGAAATGCGTCACTATGTCTTTCTAATGATAAAATAAATAATTATATCCTCGAAATAAAAAGAAAATTTAAGTTCATACTATCTTTAGTGCGCGCCCACACAGGCACACCGTCGAGTTACCTACTGCCGAACTCACACACACAGCTCTCTTACACGGGCAAATATTGCCGGCTCTGCGCTAGCCGAGGGTTAACGTATCGATTACTTTGTAAACCTATAACAACCAGCGCTAAATGAATCTCGCGCTGGATTCCAAATGCTTAATAAAAAAAAAAATAAGAACAGCCCCACGATCTCTTTTCCTCGACGACGGTACACCCGAGGAGCACTCGAGCGTAATGGCCGCAAGTTGAACCCTCCGTGGCGGAAACCCCGGAATTCCCAGACATAACCCGCGCGACAAACACGAAATCCACATTAATGTCCTCCAACGCGGTCCGCGACGAAGAACAAAGGGATCTCCTGAAAAGAGCGACAAACGTGTATCTCCTCGCGCGCGCGCGCTTTGCCGAAAAGAAACAAAGACAAAGGGCGTAGGACCGTCGGAGGAGAAAGCGAAAGAAAAAAAGGAGCGGGGGGATGAGATTCCTCGTGGGCAGGGACGAGGGCGGTAAGCGGTGGGCGTGTGTACAAGCGGCTAAAAAATCTCACGCACTCGATCCTCAAAGTCCCCTGAAAAACGAGACGCCTAAACGCACTACTTCCAACAACGTTTGCCGGGGACAGCCCGGAGTCTTTTCTACCATAAAAGTCTCTTCGCGGAGAGTTTAAAGAAGGGGTTGCGCGCGCGTATATGTACGTATTATCTACCGTTCCTCCCCTTCGGTAGACACAGAGGCGCCTTTGCCGGGGCAGAATTTTGTTCGTAGGAGGAAAAGGCTGCTGACTAATGGCGCGCGCTAATTGTGCCGCCTGCAGTACACGTACACTAGGTACCCCTTAGATATAACCAGAAAGCGGTAGGGACGGGGGTGGGGGAGTATGGGAGAGGACAGGAGGAGGACGGGGAGGCTAGTGGATGGAGATGGGAAGGGTTTGGAGACCGGCTGGTTCAAGAGGGACAAGGGAAAAGGTGGTAACGGGGCTCGATTACGTTGGTATACGTACACTATGCACACCATACACGGACACGCCTGCCCCAACAGAGAGGAAGGAATACGGGGGAGGAGGGCTGCAGAGAGGGGGCGCTTGGAACCTGCGATAAATAGATTAAATTTGTCCCTCGACTCCCCCTTTTGACGGTGCGTTAAGCGGAAATAGATGGATGGCACGCGACCGGTATTATGTCGATATACTGCACCGTCGGCACGCTAATAATCGACCAGAGCGATGCATTTCGCAGCACACTATCGCGAACACACGGCAAACAGCCGTGTATCCTCTTCGATCTCCGACCACCGGTCACGGATACCGACCAGCACAGCGATCAAACGAGAATCTTGAACGAGACCTCGCGAAACGCTCCAACCTCTTCAACGACCCGCACCTCTAGCCACAGTGGCGTTTCCACAACATTGTGTTATTTGTTTGTTATCGAGAGATTCCGTTGCGAAATAGTTATTATTACTTCGCACGTTCCAAGCTAAATAAATGTCATTACGGTACGTTCGTGGCAACTTTAATAAATATAGTGATTTCAAGAGGCGTGCATAAATTTGCCTGAGTAATTTTGCGTGTACACCCTTATCCGAGTATTAGAATATTTAGGAGGATGATGTATACTTCTTTCTAACATGATACATTGAAATATAAAGAATTCGTGTTCTACACAATGTTGCTAAGCTTATCATTTTTATTTTGTAAATAGACCGAGGATCTTTACGCAATACAAACTTTAGCATTCCTGTTAACTTTATAACTTCTTTCCCTATTAATTATACCTTAGAATGTTGTATTTGGCTCAAGATACGAAGTGTAGTACTAAATACAAATTTACTGTTTCAATTAGTTTTACCTGACTCTCTAGCTAACTAACTTAATTAGTTGGTTTCTAGCTTTCCAAGTTCCCAAATTTTATGTATGTTATAATACAATGGCACTGTATACATAGAAAGATGTACTATTAGATATATCATGAATTAAATGTATGTAACCGAACTCTGTTTGTTTGTTTAGTATTGCAGTGAATGAAAAATACTTTTTCCTCATCGTAAATAGAATTACATTGTCCAATTATAGTGTTTTGACGCGACGCGTATGTCGCGAATGTTCCGGATCTGTGCCCGCCAAATTAATATTGGGCAAGTAGTTCTGAACGATAGTGTGATACAAAGGACGCAAAAGACAATGATAGATTCGCAAGACAATGAATTACGTTAACGTTAAATGAAGCGTTTCGTCCCGGACCTGCTAGCGGACTCATCGGTAAGGCTGATCTAGCAGGTCCTGCCTTATACGCGCGCAGATGAAATGATGTTGCGATACAAATTACGAATATTACGAATGATTGACAAGACAACGGCTCGTGCGTTGTCTTGTCTACTAGCGGACTGGAAAGTGTCGCAGCGCGGCGTAAGAGCGTAAATTCAACTGACGAACGCGGTCTCGACGCGATGTTCGTCAGTCTTCTCGAGCAGGAAATGAAATGCACTGATTGGTTCCTGCAGAAAGTTGCATTTCCCAATCAGCATACTTTTGACAATTAGAACCTCCTTCCCGTTGCTCTGAATGAGGCCCTGGGAAGGAGGAGTGGGGCGATACCTAAACACGGGCGACGACGGGTCCCGGTAATACGACACCGTACTTGTCGGTCGCGGATGGTCCCTCGGAAGGACTAAATTAATGACCCTTTAAAGACTGTAGAAAACCAAACAATAGGCCAGATGCCTCGACTGATCGTCGAATGACCCTAGTTTGTTTAATTCTCTGTGACGGTCTTTAGGCACGAACGGACCACAAATGTCACCCGAAAGACATCCACGAATACGGTTCTTACGCGACGGAACAATAGTGACCAATATTAGAATTACCGACTCTATGTATCTAAATTATTTTTGCAAATATAATATTATAAATCGAATATAGCTTGTGTGATATCAATTAAGTATTACTGTTTACAAGTAATTTATTGAGATATTAAATACTAATCTATTGAACTCCACTGAATTGTGTTGCACGAATCGTCAAGTTAATTTATACACCGTATAAATATTCGTGTTAAGTGATTCATGTTAGAAATGTTTTTGTTGCTCGAGATAGTCAGGGGCGATAGTTGATAGATTGTAGAGATGGACTCCTAGAAACAAAACAATTAAGCGTTCCGAGAAGTGCTGTGACACTATTTTAATAGCCGCCAAATGTTTGTGTCATTGTCCAGTCACTTCTGAGTCGACAATGTGTCTGTTATTCAGTCTTTTTCACGAAGCATGATTTGCTCATATTCCTGCCTGCGAAGGTGCCGAAAGTGTCCAATAAGGCTTTGAAACGAGTTGCGAAAAAACTTTATGTCACTCAATGCTGTCGTGTTTTCTTTAAATATTATCTTAAACACTTAAAGTATAAATTAATATTTCCATCACGGTTCACAACCTCTGAATACTAAGTTCCATTTCTTATATCTATTTTTCATTGCTAAAACATCAAGATTTAATGTAGAAATTAAAAATTAAAGTTAATATCAGATTACGTAAATTTTAAATTAAAAATTCAGAGTTTTCTCTTGCTATTAATAGGGATAATAATTGTTACATACTGAGAATCGTATCCTCGTTTATTTCGATTGGAATTCTTCTAATCCCCTCTTCTGAGAATGGAAAACGACCTATGCTAATTCCATTGCTTATAGAAAGGGCGATTATACACCAGCTGGTTGCAGCCGGCACAAAAATTCGGTGGAGAGACTGATTTCGTAATATTTTGTTCAGATGAAAATATTTAGAGCTTCCCCGCTCATTTTCTTTTTTTATTTTTTGTACCGTATAAGCCCCAGAATTCAAACCCTATACGCACAGTAGGTGCTAAATGTCTTTTTCATTTTGAGATTGAACTGAATCCAATTATCGAAGAAGTGTAAATTCCCTTTTAGTCAACTACCCATGCTATGAAGGACTCCATTCCTTGTAACAAACAATTTTAGCCAGTAATAATTAGACAGTGGATCTTTATGCAATTGTGGCTTCTGAAAATTAAAAAAAAATGCTAGTATTTAGTACAATTTTCATTTAATTCTGATCCGCTAAGGTTACTACCGCTGAAAATAAAATTATATTCGACTCCACTTTCTTAAAATACGACTAAAAATATTGCAAATCCGCAGTCCAGTAATAATAATTGATTTCTCTTTCAGTTAACCGTTCTCACGCGGCGTAACCTTATTGCCTGGACTGTACCAATTAAACGATAACGATACGAGACAGTCACTATCATACCGCAGTGACTACCTGAGTTCGCATTAGGTTCGCACACAGAACGCAATAAGAATCCGAAGCAGGTGCTGCCAACCCTATGCCGTACCCTGATTTCGCATCAGGTTCGTTTGTTATCCAACCTTCCTGCAGCTCCTCGACTTCGCATCGAGTTGGTCTGGATTTCCCAGCCAACCTCTCAACAGGTCCCTGACTTTGTGTCAGGTTCACCTTGCGCGTCTACTTCCTAGTGATTTCCCGATTTCGAATCGGGTTCGTTCACCAAGTCTCTCAACATCCTAGCAGCTCCTTGACTTCGCGTCAGCTCCGTCTGTGCAGCCACTATCATATCGGATACCATTTTACACAAACAAACCTGGCCGGCCACACGCGCTGCTCGTGGAATACGGCTTGTAGCATGATTAACCCTTGCGGATTCGTGACATGAATGCGAGAGAACATTGCCATTTCAAACATTACCTATTGTACTTTCAAAACGTTCGCGTTGTTTTAGTATTCCACACTTTCAGAGAACGGCGAATAGATCTTATACATTTAGAACAATAATGAATTGATCTAACCGCAGAACCGGTAACAGCATCTGGAGAATTTAAGAATACTATTATTTTCAACTCGCTGAAATTATTTCGAAAAGACTTACACGTTTACGTAACTCCTGTAATTAACGCTAATTATTTTAAAGATAAACTCTTCTCGATCGAATCATTTTTGCGTCTGAAGAAATATGTAAAACAAATTAATATGATTTATATTTTTAACCAGCCGTGTAATTCCTACTGGAAATAAGAAAACAAAAATATAATACATACTTGCTGTATCAAAAAAATGGACTAACAATAAAACAAATATTACGGAGTTACTCGTAAACCACTTTTATCACATGTTGGCAGATGTGTAACTGAAACATGCGTTGTTTCAGAGGCATAAAGAAAACTATGACATATATATGGTTGACGTTCTGTGATTGGTTGATCAATATCGATCAATGGTGACACCGGACAGTGCTTGACGGCAAGTTTGAAACGATATATCTGAAATACCTTTGTAATATAACTAAATATATAAAACATTATATAGAATTATGACCCAAAATTAACGAAAACTTTTATAAGAAAAACTAAAAAATATCTATTTTCATCATGGTGTAAACCAAGTTTTTGTAAAAACTCAGCGTACAGATGTATGTAAAAGAGTAAAAAATTGAACAAAAAATATATTTTGTGAAGACTCAAAAACCAAAAAACATTTTTTTTTGTATTAGGTAGAATCTAAATTATATTGGCTAATTATTTTCATTCTGCACGAAAACTTGCAGTCTAAATCTCGTGTGTCTATAAATTTGTAAATATAATTATGATTCATAAATTTTATTATGTATCATGTCAGTGCTGAAATATCAGTTGTAGGAATGATCGTGGTTAATTGACTAATGGCTGACAAGTAATGAGGTGAATTGATGAAATTCTTTCAATTATTATTAGACTGCGAATTTGATACATTTATAGTGAAAACGAGTAGGTGGAACAGAAAATAGAAGTAACATCAGATGAATTTAATATTACATTATTTACAACCTATTACATTCATTAAGAGAAGAAATCAATCTTCGTGTAACTTTCTTGTAATTGATACAGACAATGTTTATTTTGCATAAAGATCCGCAGTCTAATAATTATATTACGTGGTATTTGCACGTTCACCATAATTTACAGTGTTTCAGCAGTTTCGTACAGCCCTTAACATGTTAAAAATATCGAACGCATAACTCGATTGGTGAATGAATTGATCATCCTTTCGAGATCAATGAAAATGCACACATTCTGGGCAGGTAAGGCCATTTTCAAACGTTCTTGCACGACAGAACACTGGAAAGACAAGAAATAAAGAGACAAAAAGCTATCGTAGCAGACTCGCCCGTAAAAGAAGTATTCCAACAAGAAAATGAAAGCATTGAACAAACGAAACGTTCAAGAGAAACTGGTTAAGTCAATTAACAAGTTAATTAACTCCGCAGACGAGGTTTCTTGACCTATTGCTCTCGCTGATCTAATATACGATAAAAACTACAACGTAAACTTAATTAACCCTAGATTTACAGGACCCGCCGAAATGATTTAATATTTTCAATTCACGATTACTGAAATTGTAAAAATGCTTCTAGGAGGAATTAGTTCAAAAATTTCTTTCTTTCGGTATTTATGTAAAACATGAAAATTTGGATAGACACGCTCTCGTTATTTTTATAAACGAATGTAAAATAGTCACGTTTATTTTCAAAATGATGTTTGTATACCTCAATAAATTTTGAAACAAACTAATAAAATACCATTTATTCAGAGAAACCGGATATGTTGATAATCAATTAACTCTGAATGTTTACCACAAAACGAGGTAGAATTTGTTGCACACATTGTTTGTCAAATTGGAAATCAATTGGCCTTGGGGTACCATACTTCTGTTATACGTATTATACATATATAAAATCTAATCAACGAGTCAAACTATTCTGGATTTATGCAACCGTTTCACGAAATGCAGTGTCTGTTAAATATATTTAACCTACACGGCATTCAACCTGTTAAATTTTAGTTTCAGCAAATCTATTTTCATATACATACATGTATTCTACTGCATATCGTAGGTATGCGCACATATATGTCTCCCCGTGAGTATTCGGGAGCTAACATCTGCAATCGGTAGACAAGATATGGCGTGCTCGTAAAATTAACTCTCCGAGGAATGGTGTCGCTATCCAAGCGAGACTTAATCGTGCTGATACAGGAAATTTGGTAACCCGAGAACTCCAGTTTTTTTCGTATTAAAATTTAATAGATTTCTATGCTCTGTACGATGAAATTGTTGGAAGTTTGCCTAAACACACGAAGTTCAAATATTTTACCTTTTAATTCACGAATTAGTGAGCGTTTAATCGCGAACGTAATATAACTGTAAACAATTCTTAGTTGAGACGCTTCTGAATTATACATAAAATTGTAGATTAATATTAAATGGAAGATACATATATTAAGAAGATAGATAGATATATTGAATATTAATATTGAATAGTAGATACAAAGATTCAATATTAGTATTAATATTAGGCAGTAGATACATATATTAAATATTAATATTAAATAGTAGATGCATATAGTAAATATTAATATTGATATTAAATAGTAGATCTAATATTAAATATTAATATTGATATGAAATAGTAGATCTAATATTAAATATTAATATTGATATTAAATAGTAGATCTAATATTAAATATTAATATTACTATTAAATAGTAGATACGTATATTAAATAAATATATTAATATACATATATTAAGTGTTCCGCAGAATGTAACGCGTTAAGTAATTCATTTATTCTGCCGATTAGATCCGCCAATCATCAGATAGTAAACATTCTACTAAGGTGATTAGTCTTATGTGTCAGTAGCAGGGAAAACGTGAAGCTACGGGTATAGATTCTCTCGTGAAAATGACCCACATATTATGAGTGAAATTGCACGTCCGAACAAAGCGCGAACTCATCACCGCCACCACAGGGTAACTAACCGCAGCGCTGCGCTACACTGGTCCCTTCTATCGTTACGAAACAAGATCTCGAACCCGGCGGATCGGGTCGCCTACTTCCGGGAACCGAAAGACAAGATTCACCGTAATTATAAGCGTGATAATAAACCGCGGAGTCAGCGGACTCGTTAAGACACTCGCTAAAATAGATTTCCCGTGCACGCTGCGCAGGAGATAACGCCGGATTTCAGCGATTCTACCGACTCGCTTCCCTGTACGCTTTTGTTTAATCACGGCTCGAAGATCAGCTGGCTGACGGAAAGCCGCCTCGGTAAAGAGGTCGCCGCACCGGTGACGAACGCGCTGGGAACGCAGTGATTACATTTGGAAATTCATCGTGGATGAGGAATTTTGCGAAACATTTTCTGGTCAGGCATTCCACTATATTTTAATGGCGAGGATCATCCCAGAATTACAGACACGGGCGAACGGGAAAAATTCACTCAGATTTTTCATATTCAATTTTTGCATACGCGACGTAATTACTTGGCGAAACATGCTAAAAAATGTTCCGCGTTTCCTCCGTTATACATGCATGCAGTCCGACAAGCTTTGTTCTCCTAAAGTATCTTCGTTCTTTTAAGTGAAAATCTTCCGAATGAAAATTGTTGAATTTGGAGAAATACGTGATATGATTCGTATTAAACCAATAATAAAATAACATTCATGATGAATGTTGAAATTT
The DNA here is from genome assembly GCA_028454225.1 of Lasioglossum leucozonium. Lineage (NCBI taxonomy): Eukaryota > Metazoa > Arthropoda > Insecta > Hymenoptera > Halictidae > Lasioglossum > Lasioglossum leucozonium. The sequence goes on along the minus strand of CM052210.1, from coordinate 3,375,380 downwards.
ATGCAGCAATTGTATTGTAAAGTAAAACAAAGAGATTTTTCTTAAAATTCATTCGCCGTTACGTTAATTTATTTAGCTATTGTATAAAGTATTGTTGGCTTTTTACAAAATCTATCGTCTAATCGTAGTCGATTTGTATTTTGAGATGGGTCAAATAAAATTAGATAATAAATAAAAATTTTCTATTCGTAAAATAGACATATATTTTCTTTCTTAATATGTTTAATAGGTTGAAAATAGCATAGCAGCATTGTTAAATTCTTAAAATCCGCTATCTAAGATAACTTTAAAACACGGACACCAACATATTGGTCACCGACCAATATGTTTATTTTTAAGAAAAAAACTCTGTGTTGTTAATACTTCTACTAAAATGTGAATGTATTTTTTCTGTACATACATGTAAAAAAATTACTTATATGCCTTAAATTCAAATAAATTGTATTTTTTATTTCCAGATTACCAAGAGGTTAGTGCATCTACACATTGTTCAATTTTTTTCGATTATGGTGTAATGTCAGTTTTCGATTTTGTCGTTACTGTACTTACTATACATCTGTGACGCTACTCAATTATACATGAAATTAATAATGGAAGACTAGCATTATACCGGACTGTACTAATTTGTTAACCAGGCGTCAGAAACCGAAGAATGTAAAAATATTTTTACGCTCTGCTCACATTTTCTGTAAAGTTTTGTTTTCGAGGTACTTCGAAACCAAGCAGAAATGTTCTACTCATGCTGCAAAAGATTGCGTGTTGTTCTAGGCGGTTGGTCTTTCCGTGAACATTAGCGTGTTTTATCGGCCCCTGCGCTGTGATTAACGCAGCAGACGAACCGAAACGTGCAAGGTCCTGCGGAAAAGAATGTGAAAGTAAATAGACCGTCCTGGTGTATCTGTGTTAGAACGCATACCGCGTGGATCATGCTCCGCGAGTGGTTCAGCAATTCTTTTTCCATATGAAGAGATTATTAACACTTCTCTTAAAGGAGAGCCACAGTTTCTCGGAACGGCAAAAAAAAACTTGCAGTCGCCGTGAAAAGGGAAAAGTAGTTTCTCATTGTTAACGAGAGCTCCCTCATTTGGATCGAACGAGAAACTGTGCCACCGGCCGTGAAATAATAATTACATGTTTATATCTTCCGATTTTGGAAATTAATCCACGAAATCTACGAATATTCACACTAAACCTACCTAATTAGTACTAAACACGATTAAAATGTTTTAGAATTTTCAACCCACAATGCAATATATTAAAAGAAAACGTTATTATTTCACAGACGCAATTTATTTTTCTTGAAAATAGTGTAAAATAAGACCGAAACGTCATGATAAAGCAGGACACCTAAATATCTCCGTTTGTAAACACGTTCTGTATTGCAAACATGCTATTAAATAGTAACAATTGATCGAACCCGAGCGCCGCAAACAGTAATACAGATTAAAATGTAACTTGTGAAAACGACAAGGATCAATTTAGTTAGATTTTGTGCAATTTTTATTTTAATATGTGCTTCGATTAAAAAAATTTGGTAAAAAAACACTGGTATATTTACTGTTGGATTATTAGCAATAGTGCAACTGCCAATGTGCAAAAATGAATTTAGTTTAAATGACAAACACTGTAACTTTCTCTTAAAGTAAAACAACAGAATCCTCAGATGTCATCGGACCCCATAGACCTGGTATTTTTCGTACCCAAGGACTACAAACGATGCAGCCTTGGGGTTTTTCCGTATTTTCAAGTGGGCGACAAATTTCTCTATCGTCTGCAACGTTCTGTTTTTCCTTCACTCCGAGTCCGTTTTTCGTACAGTGAAGACGTCCTTCCGCGCTTTTAATAAAACGTTGTTCTCTTGATACTTCGGCGTCTCACTTATTCAGATAAATATTCAATTTTATATCGATCGTAAAATGTTAAAAACTGTATTAATGTTTTCGGCGCTCGGGTTCGATCAATTGTTACTATTTAATAGCATATGTTAATGTTATATTGATCGTAAATTGTTTAAATACATGGTATGAAATTTTTGGCGCACGGTTCGATCAGTTAATACAATAAAATAGCTATTTTTAGCAAAAACGTGGCTAAATGACGTTAACGGATTCAAACCCGAATGGTTAACGTTTATAAGTTTCCATAAAAATAGCTATTTTATTGTATTAACTGATCGAACCGTGCGCCAAAAATTTCATACCATGTATTTAATAGCATGTTTGCAAATTAAAAGAAAACGTTATTACTTCACAGACGCATTTATTTTTCTTGAAAATGGTCTAAAATAAGACCGAAACGTCGATGAATATATTGCAAACATGCTATTAAATAGTAACAATTGATCGAACCCGAGCGCCGAAAACATTAATACAGTTATTTACCACAGTAACTTTCGATATTTCACGATGCTCTCGTCGAATTTCGGTTGCGCGTTCCGTCCACAAGGATTGTAAATCCTTGATACGAGGACTTTCGTTCGCAACTAACCGTGGATCGTCCGAGGGCTGCTGTTCGCAACAAAGCGTGGATCGTTCACGCCGTCCCGGACATCGTGACGTAGGTGTCATAAAAACAGTGGGATATTTAACACGGTAACTTTCGATATTTCACGATGGATCGGCTCTGTGTACCAATCTGCAGAAAAACCGAAACATGTGATTGTCATAAACTCTATGGCGGTCCTTCTCGTATCCTGTTTTTCGTCTGACCACCCCATAATGCGCTCCCTAAACTTTTCAGAAAAATCTTTCGTGAAATCAGTGTCGTTCGAACCGCGGTAGAAAGAACATTTCCAAAAATTTGTCGATTCAAAGCGCACGGATAAGATTTTTAATAAAATATGCGCTTAGATAAAAAAATTGATCGAATCTCCATTCAACTTCGTAAAAATAAAACCGGTCGTTTGACCGGCATCGATAGATTTAGTATTAAATGATAATTATCAGTTTTCTGCGATCCATAAAATTCTTGCGTTTTCAAATATTGACCCAAAATGTCACTTTGTTTTGCTACAGGTCAATCAGAGTGTAACATAATTAAAAACCATATTGTATTAGGTGGACCGGAAAGTAATGTCCTTCCTGCGCATGTCAAGATTTACTTATTATTTATTAACTCAATGCGTACTACAAAGTCGTGCCAAGGCATTTTAAGGTTAAAGTGACTTGTTTACGTGAAAATAATTAAATCTCAAATTTTTTTGCTGTTTTAACTTATCAACCAAATACCAGAAGAGGTAACTATCCCGCATTGTATGCTTCTTGAGTTTCACAGGGGTAGTAACGCAACAGTTGCTACCAAAAATATTTGCGATATTTATCCAATTGAATTAGACGTTCGTACATTTATTTATTCTTTTTAATTTCATTAAAAAAAATTTTTTTTTCATTTGCACATTAGACGGCAAAAGGTTGTTGATAACGAGGATGAAACATCATTGATTAATAATAAAAACTTGTTAAAAATGTATTTGTTTGAATTTAATGTAAAAAAACGACATTACTTTCCGGTCTACCTAATACTTGTATCGGTTTGTAAAAATATATTTTTAATTTCTTGCCCACATTACGAAAAAAAAAATTAGATTTGTAATTGGTGTGTTTCATTCGAGCAAAGGATTGATAACTAACTGTGTTCCCGATTACTTTCGAAATACCCAACGCGCGAAGGAGAACTTATTCCACGTTCCGTGATTCCACACTTACCTATAATATCTCCTTCATATCATATTTTATTTTTGCACTATTCGAGACTTATCTTGCATGTCCCTTAACAGAGTTGAAAATGTAATTGCTTCCTTGCATGCTATCGTGTTTAATGTAAGTATTCATAAAATGTACTACAAACTTCTACAAAGTACATTCACAATGTTACACAATAATTACCTTGTCTCGTATTATAATACTTTTTCATTATTTTCTGCGTGACCGAAGAGTATTCTTACCGGAATATACAATTCTGCAGGAAAAGAGTTGCAATATATTTTTTTACATATATCTTTGAACTGATCGAAGCAATAGTATACAGACATTTCTACGACAGTGCTACTACTTAAATTTGTATATGAAAGCATACCTCTAAAGTTTACGAAAAACTGTAATCACCCTCTCGTCTATTAATCTCTCTCTCAACTCTAATCCCTTCGGGCGCTTATCGCTCTATGTTTATACAACACAGCGCGGAAAGAATAAACATATCCGCGGCACGAACTTATGAGACGACCTAATGCATATAATTTGCAGGATTAACTTTTGTATCACTGATCGCGGGCAATAAATATCTAAGAAATGAAACAAATAGGAAAATTAACTCCACACTTGTACATATACAGGGTGGTCCACGCAATCTGCATACCTACAATAACTTCCAAAGTATGCGTTGCACGAAAAAGTTTTGTATACAGACGTTGCATGGTCTGAAGAGGTACATTATGTATTTATTTTTTTTACAGATGAAAGCGTTTCGGAGATGTTTTTTTTTTAATGGAATTTCCTATTTTTTATACCATAGATCGATAGAGTATCAAGTTCTGAATATAAAAGTGTTGACCTTCATAAGTAAGATTTATTTAAGATAAGTCCTAAATAGTTAATGATATATCAGCAGTAGTTTATCAGATATTGATCTTCCAATGCGACTTTACACGTATCAAACTGTCGCTAATATCTCATTAATTATTCAGTTTAGTACGTATGAAGGTAAATATTTTTTTACTCAGCATTCGACATTCTTCCATATTTTGGTATAAAAAATATAGTATTCCATTTAAAAAAAAAAAACAAAGTCGACCTTCAAATCTCCGAAACGCTTCCACCTGTAAAAAAATAAATACACTACGTAATGTACCCCTTGAGACCATGCAACTTCTTCAAAACTTCAAAACTTTTTCATGCAACGCATACTTTCGAAGTTATTATAGGTGTGCAAGTTGCGTGGACCACTATGTATGTATGTAATCCACTGTTCCGTCGCGCAGGAACAGTCCATGTGGTTCTCTGTCGGACAATATTTATGGTGCATTCGTGACTAAAAATCTTCCTCGAAGATATCGTAAATTAGGGTCATTCGGCGACCATTCTAGACATTGTCAGATGTTTAGTTTTTCTGTATATCTTAAAGGACAATGTGCCATAGAATTGTCCCTCCGAACGACCACCCCCGACCGTCAAGGATAAGTTCGTATTACCGAGACCCATCGTCGACCGGGTTAGGTAGAGCCCCACGCCTCCTTCCAAAGTTTCACTCAGAGCTACAGGAAGGAGGCCTACAAAGTCAAAAGGGCGCTGATTGGGAAATGCAACTTTCGGCAAGAACCAATCAGCGCATTTTCTTCCTCATCGCGTTAGGACTGGAAGTCGTGAGGCTCTCCAGTTCTCGGGTAGACAAGACAACGCACGGGTCTTGCCTCACCACTCTTTAATACGGGTTTTACATATTAGTCTTTGCGTGCAGTGTTTCTTGTCCATCGATCAGGACATTCGCGCTAAACTATGCGTCGCTTAATTCGACATATCTTGCGTGCGATGGCGTATAAGGCAGGACCTGCTACATCAGCCTTACTGATGAGTCCCCTAGCAGGTCCGGGACGAAACGCTTTCCTAACGTCATTCGTTATCAAATCGATCAACCGTTGTTTTATATAATCGCTCTAGTCATTGAACCGGCTGCCCAATATTAATTTGGCGGGCAGTAGCAATCGTGCGAGGGCATTCGCGAGTCGACGCGTCCGCGGTCTTACCGGGCTCAAGCCTTACAACCTTGAGTGGATATTCATCCGCGCGTCACCCGCGAGTATTCCTCAATAAAAGCATCGCAAAACATCCACTGCCATAAATTTTATCAGCTCTCCCGTGGTCGCTAATGATCTAGTAGTTGATGCGACCTTAATAAATAAAAAAAACTCAAAATTTGTTTAATCTCGTTGCGTTAACCAATGGCTTACGTAATTTTTAATAGAAAAATGTAGAACTGTCCCGATGATCAACGAGAAATCTTAATTTAAATATTTTACTGAATAGAAATCTCTAGAGCCGGAGAATAACTTGGAAAGTAGCATGTGAGCGATAACACAACAATTTACATCTCGTGATTTTATTTTCATTTAAATAGAATTTTCCATCCCGTTATGTTCTTATGAATGCCGCGGGCACGCATTTTTAACGTGTAATTATAATACGAATTACTGCTGTAAGCACGGTATCCATTGTGGCGTATTAAAGTGGAAGATAGAACATTAGAAGAGTCTGTGGGAAGGGAACTGTTCCTACTTCTCTGCGAAAGACGTTGGTTGTGTGTGTGTGTGTGGTAACGGTTCAGAAGCTTGTCAATCTCGGAGGTCTCGAAATGCGCGCAAATCCCGAATGAGGGCCGCTATAGGGGTGAAAATCCCATCGTGCAGTTACGACGCTTAACCCCCCATAAATCTGAGTATCTGCAGGAAGAAAATGAACGATGAAAGTCGAGAATAGCTTCGATCAGCCATTAATTAGAATCGAATATCGAGACCTGTTACGCTGACAATGAGGTTAATAGCCGCAAGCCCGCGGAACTTAATTTACATCGTACTGTACTTCAACTTTGTTTTAATTTCATTTATCTCACGCTTCTTTCGCTTGCTCTGCCGCGCATGAATATAGACACATTATCGTCGTTAAACACTTTCTAATGTGAGAGAACGAAATAATATTTCATTCGACGTGTATCTACTAATTGGAAGGATTCTTAATTAAAGCAGCTTCGTTAATTTACATTTCACTTGTTATACAGTTGATGCAGTCATTAAAGATATATGCAACAGCCAGTATAAACGTTGATTTTTGTAGATAAATATTTGGATTTTAAAAATTGGTTTAAATGAACACTGACCTTTTTGAACATTGTAAACATACATAAAATTTTATTTAAAATGTTGAACATATTTTGAAATGTTCGCATGGGTCCAGGCTTATACTATTTGGTTTTACGAAATTATTATAAATTGAAAGTAAACATACGTATAAAAATGACAAGATTTAATTTATTTTGACAATATAAAAATTATTTTAAAATAACAAATCTAGAACTGGTAGGTTTAGTGTTAAATATCGATGATTTCTCGAGAAATGCAATGTTCAAATACTCTTTGGATCCACTGTATGTAACTTGCAATAAGTTCAGTTTCGATCGAAAAACGTGCATGAAATTTCCTTCTCAATTTAGCACCTCCTCAAAAAATCATCCTGCAGTTGTTCACTTATTAGTTTATTTTCAGCAGAGTGGACTCTTAACGTGATTTCAGTGACACATCATTTCCGCGACATTCGAATGCATTCGTAATCGTTCAATCAATCGGCCAAAGGTACACTCGAAATGTTTAATTACTTCGTTAAATAGGATTCATCCCGTCGCCTTGTTGCCCTCTCGACTTTCAAAATATTCTGCCTTCACTATTAGTCAGGAAACGGTCGAGTTACCATAATCCTTATTTGGCACCAACTCCGAAGTTGCCGGGAAACTTTCGAAATATTATTCTTGAATAGTATAAATCTTAAATGAACGAAACGCTGACAATTTCGTTGGTGTATACAGTGCACACAAGTGCTGAGGCTGTTTTGTGAATTACTCTTTGCTCCGAAGTAGTATAAATTTTACAATTATGAAAAGTATTGTAAATATACTTGTTATCAGGACTTCACTTTACTTTAAATATAAATATTTAATATTTAGTAAATATAAATATTTAATATTTAGTAAATATAAATAGTTAATATTTTAATATTTTTATTGTTCGAAAAGGAATTGCACTTAAATGGATTTTTGGTACACAGTATTACTAGAAACGATAGTAATATTTCATTGAATTGTTGTCTCCATTCAAAGACATAGCTTAATGATTATTTTTGAAATTTTCATAGATTACAGCGTTTTGGATTATTTAGACAAAGTTTCTGCATTTGGTGTACGTGCTGATTTTTCATATAAAAAATAAGAAAAAAATGTACAATAAACTTTTTCCTTCGGAGGTTCGTTTTCAACAAAATCGAGTTTGAAATTGCAGCGAACACGCGCCATTAGATAGGAAATGTCTGACGCGTCTGATCATGACCGACCAATTCTACTTCCTGCATATACGCAAACATGACGGATCTTTACACCCGATTTTCTCGAAAACGAGGTGTCAAACTAAAAAATGTTTTTCCTCCTTTTCGATTTATTTTTACATGTAGAATCACCTCCTATCCGCTTGCATATATTATTCGACCACAACCTGTATATTCAATATTTAACTAATGACAATTCTAATAAAATAGTAATAGCAACAATATCAACTGGAATGAGTAATTTTTTAAGCAATAATTCCAAATTATTCTTTGCAGTTTGCGTCTGTCGTGTGTACCTGAATAATGCATGACAATTTCAGAGAGTCAATATGACAAGCAGACGAAGCTCAAGCGTCTGGTAATTTGCAATTTACATCGCATCAAAAAATACGTTGCGTATTAATGAGCATTATTTTTCACTAAAAAATCGAATCGAGCAGTACTACACGTTATATGTTTTCAAATTCATTTTTTTATCTTGCCTTCGGATTTACCATGTTTTGTATCCTATGCACCGTGTCGGTTTTCGATTGCGCGTGGATATTATTTTGCAATTCTGTAACGACCGATAATTCTGATTTCCGATAGTGAATTTATTTCATTTAATTTACGCTCCACTTCGCATTCCAGTTCTATTTGCACGAATGAACTTCTGTAAACTTCGAATCAATGTAAAAATACGTCCGCGATTGCTTTCAAATATAGTTGCATAAAATATTAAATGCATTGCACATTGCATAAAAATTAGCAAAATTTATGGTGCATAATAAATGATAGAAACTATATTATAAGTGTAATTTGAAGCACTGAAAACATTTGAAAAATTTCAAAATACTGCTATATTATTTACAGTCTACTAAACACATTAAGAAAGAAAATAAATTTTTACTTCACTCCAAGTTCTTACAATTCAGGTATAAAATTGTTGTTAAGATCCGCTACAAAACCATTTTATTTTATTAAATTTTCATCTTTTGATAATGCTTGTTTAGCAAATCTTATGTGAATATTGCATCCATATCCAGCGCCATCAGCTGTGGCTTTCAATAATTAGAAGGGAGCATCTCTTAAGATGCAAGCTTAATTTGCGTTAAAGCACAATGCAGGTACTCGTGCCATTTATTTTAATCCGTTATAACTCAGAGATTATACTGCACATGAGCTGCATATTCTCGTATAAGATGTTTACTTTACGTTCCACTCTCACAAGGAACGTTACCTACCAGCCTCCACCAATTTGATGAAACTTTGCAAGCTTACGCGTGCAAGAGCCAAAAATAAGGGACACGTATTTTCTATCGGTGGAGATTCAAGTTTAAAGGGTGAAACCGTCCTCAGAAAATTGGTCTTCTCGATGTTATCTCAAGTACCATGTATAAAAAATGAACGGATAATTTTATAAAAAATGAAAAATAACGTAACAGATATACTTAACATAAATTTTACTTTTCTGTTTAAACGTGACGTGCGTTTAATTCCAGATTTAGACTGTTTTAATTACATAATACTGAATATCATGAAACAAGAAACCTGCCACTTTCGCAATTACTGAAATCCTGTACTAAAATGCAAAACCATTTAGTAAATTAAAATGATTATCCGATTACGCATTTTGTTAATTTTTTACCGTCAGTTTCAATCGAAAACAGACAGGGTGCGCCGGAAATTTGAGTATAAACGGAGAGGGGTGATTCGACATTAAAAAAAATAAGACAAAATTTCTGTATAACATTTTTCCGTCCGAAGCTTCGTTTTCGAGAAAGTCGAGTTTGAAAATGCACCGAATACGCGTGCTATTAGATAGGAATCGTCTGACGCGTCTGATCATGACCGGCCAATTCTACTTCCTGCATTTACTATAGCATGCGAACCTGACTAATCTTTAAACTCGATTTTCTTGGAAACCAGGCGTGATACGAAAAAATGTTATTCCGTTTTATCGATTTACATTTACATGTAGAATCACTCCCTGCCTTTCACCTGTAGAGACTAATCGATAAAAAATAGCAAATCAACAATACAAATAAAATCTTATTCTTTAAAATAATCTTGAAACAAATTCGATCATATTTCTGCAGTCTATTGCGTACTGAACGTAATTTATACACGAACAGGAAATAAAAAGTAGATGGAATACAGCGCTACGAATTAGTTAAATCACGGACTAGTACTTACGCACCCAATGCACAAGATAACAATGAAACTGAAGTCATACCTGCAACAGAAAAAATAAAGCACGTCAGTAAATTATATCAGAAAAGGTTCAACTGATATTCATTATCAAATAACATAAATTACAAATGTTGTTTATATATCTATTTTCCTATAGATTGCATGGAAAGTGAATAAAAAAATTTTTATGCGCTAAAGTGAATTTTAAACCTAATTACCTCATTAGGTGTTCCTTATTTTTGAATATATTAACTATGATGATGATCATTTTTTGGCATTTATGTGTGTACAGTGGAGCCAAAAAGTATTTGAACACTTTTCGATATTCCTGGTCTCATTTTATAGCTCGAAACTTCGTCTTTAAAAATATTAACTAATATTCATCGAAAGAAGAAGCCTCAGGTTTTAAGATGACTCCTGTATTTCTGTATCTACTATTGTTTTTTATGAAATGACCACAAGTTAAGCATAGTGTTCAAAGTTCATAGTGTGAAATTTAGTGTTCAAATACTTCATTGTATATGCATACATAAAATATAATTCCATACTGGCTACAAATCTGAATGCTGCAGCGGTTTCGAGACACGGTGAAATTATGCATCTACCCCGAGGCATGGATTCGAGAAAATAACTAATTGTAAGTAAATATAATTGTTCCGGCAACGTATGTATGTGCGTGGACACGCACACTGCTAGAATCCCGTGAAGAAACTAATAACGCTATTTGTACTTACGATGCGATTTAACTCGAGAATTTCCAAATATAATTCGGAGTTATAACAAAGTTTCGGAAATTGCTTAGCGGCTTAATAGTAACGTGCTCGAACGTGAATATCCAAGGAGGGTGTATTTGAAGTTATTATTTGAGGCAGTAGGCAAAACGAATCATATCTTCAATAGTTTCGAATTTATACCGCAGACAAAGCTTAGGAGGCAGGACATGTCGTATGAAACAAAACTAAACTGAGTATTTTAATACTTTTTTCATATGACATAATTTACGGCTGTCCTCCCCAATTTGTTTACCAAATTCATAACTGTTCAGTGAAAGAAATCTTGAACCAGTTCACAGACATACTTATCGATCGGACTGTTCGGAGTACTAGAACTTTCTACTAGAGTAAATAGTCCTATTTGAATATTAACTTCATCCGTAGCTATCAAATGGTCACTTCTAACTATTTAAAGAGATGGCATAAATTTTGGAAGTTGTTTAATATTCCAGGGATACATTATTACAACGTTTCATCGAACATTTGAATATTGAATATTGATTTAACATTTATATATTTAACATTTAAATAGTGACTTCATCGAGAGCTATCAAATGGTCACTTTTAACTATTAAAAGAGATGGCATAAATTTTGGAAGTTTTTTAATATTCCAAGGATACATTATTACAAAGTTTCATCCAATTAATTTCGTCCTACTTCTAAATCCCTATGAGCAATCAAAGTTTCAATTTCAGGTTTTTCAAAAGCCCCAACAAGCATCTTTAAATAAACAATGATCGAGTGATAGAATAATTTTAGAATAGCTCAAAATATGAGGTACAATTCAAAGCTCGCATGTCACATTTGCCTCATTTCAGGCAAAACCGTCCTCACCATAGCCCCCTCCACTAACTAAGTGCTGGTGAGGGGAAGAAACGTTGGCGAGGGAAGCGAGCGTTTGAGTTTCACATTTTCGAAATCTGTGTTCTGCAATTGATGCAAACAATTTCTATTTTGCATAAAGACCCGCAGTCGAATTGTTACAGATGCAAACGCGTGGAAATACAAATACATGTGTATGTTCAAATCTTCAACTGCGATGCCTCAAAATCGGAAACGTATGACTTAGAGAGTTCTGCATAACAACTGTAGATACATAATTTAATACTTCGGCAGAGAGAGAGAGAGAGAGAGAGAGGGGGGATAACTTTAGTTCTAATAGTTAATTACGCAGAGTGCACGAGGTATGAATTTTGATCCTTAGCAGAGGAGGCTTCGCGTTGTGAGTAATGGTTTGTAGAGTGACGGTACAGAGAAAGTTATTTCGTTAATTCCATTGATAATCCCGAAGGCGGGTTATTCAACAATGCGTGAAATAATTCCAGTTTGTTCGTCAGACCGTTCCCTCTTTGCAATAATAACTTGTTGGCTGCAGACAGGCAAATATAATTAACTCGCAATTGGTATTTCTTAATACGTTCAGTCTTTACATAGCTGTAAATCAAAATGATAATAAAAAGACGATTAAATTTTATACGCATTACTTTCTCTAGAGAAATAATAGTATACTATTATGAAAAAATAACGATAACTGCCGATCTGTAAGCGAAAGGTAACAGCGAGTGTAAGAAAATTCGAGATTATATTTTTTAAGAATGTTTAGTGAAATCTCGTAAATTTTCAGATTCCATAAACTGTTACTTGTCCGAACAATTTGCTTCGATACAGTTTTTGTAACAATCTTCTATTTGATGTGTGGCAGTACGTTCAAAGATGGAGCACGTTTAACGACACTTTTATTAGCAAACATTATTCTCCGGCTTGATTTACAACATAGTTCGACCGAGTAGCTAGAATCACCTTGTATAAGGCTGTTTGTGTTTATGGGATGTCGGAATTTATAGGAACATACGTGTTTGTGAGCGATAGCGGAGAATTCGCATTTATCAAGTAGTCAGTCGAGTGTGAACCGTATAACAAGGAGTTTGAGAACATTGATCTGCAAGGTGCGGTCTTGTTCTATTGTGTAAAGAGAAGGTAATACGCTGTAACTAAGTTTCTACCTCGATTATGTTGTTGTTCCTTTGTAATTGGCTTAGTCATTGTAAGAATGTATATTAGAATAATTCATACACTAAATGTTATAATCAGGAATTAATAACGAAGATTCTAAAAATTCTATTCAACAATAAATGAATTTTACCGTCAAGCCCATTAATCAATTTCAACCTTCTTCAATTGATGCGTACAATAACATGATATTAAAGAAATTAATGAGTTAATACCTTTTCAGATTTTATTGCGTAAATAATCAGAAAATTAACAAGAGATGAGAATAAGAATTTTTTAAATAAACAAAATGATCTTTCAGGCGCAGTCTGAAGAGATAACATTATCTGTAAGATTCTACTTGATGGATGATTTCTTCTGATTTACCGAAAAAATTAATAATTCCCGAGCGATTATATAATTGAAAAGGATATTTATTGAAATTCATTGAAATTAATTTATTTAATTAAAGTCTACGACTAAAACTTTTTTAGATATAAGATAGTTTTGATTTTCATTCCCTACGGACTGTGAAAATGACAATCATACAGTAAAGTTTATAACTAAAATTATTTTAACATTGCCGCTGGAATTCATTGGCCTGAGGTTTGATCGTTAAACATCAAGATAACTTACATTAAACGCTTTCCGAAAGCGTCGAGCTTGACGTTCCGTTTTTCAGACAAGTCGAGAACAATGCAAAACGCATAATTTGCAAATCAGTTTATAAAAACAGGTGACAATTAAACTCTGGTTCTTTATGCGAAATAAAAAGTTACGGACGCATTTTGAAAAAGTTATTAAGCCTCAAGATACCTTACATTACAGTTACTGTGAGAAAACTAAAATTAAACGCTTTCCGAAATTAGATGTCGAGCTTGATCTTCCGTTTTTCAGACAAGTCGACAACAATGCAAAACGCATAATTTGTAAATCAGTTTATAAAAACAGGTGACAATTAAACTCTGGCTCTTTATGCAAAATAAAAAGTCTCGGACGCATTTTGAAAAAGTTATTCCGTCCTAAAGTGTACACGGAGACATTTTAGATTGTACCAAAACCAAAGAGACATTAGCAAAAATTCGTGACAGATGTCTGGTTAACTTCAACCACCGCTTAAGGATGGATAGCGTAACGAGCGGTGCTGTGTGACCGACAAAGGGACACCGGTGATGGTACACGGGGTGTACATAAATTTTTGTTCTCGGTAGCAGCGTCGCCGGAGGAGCCGTGGTTGATTATACTGGATCGATCAAAGGTTCGAGTAAATAATCGCGCGTCTGCCCGCGGCGTATCAGTCGGCGCCGCGTCGCGTCGTTGTGAACGGATCGGACAGGATCGCGTCGGATAGCGTCGCATTGGTAGCGGCGGTTCGCGTCTAGAACGGTTGCTCGTGAAAAGCACCGATCTCGCAAGAAGCGGCGCTCGTCAGTCGTCCTGATTCGTCGGTTCACGATTCCTTGCCGAATTGCTGCCGCTGGCGATCACTCGAGGACGATCGTCCCCCGTTCGCTCGCGCGCTAGCAAGCGGGGCAAACTTTTCGTTGGTCGTTCATCGGTTAAACCTCCTCTCCCCGGATCGATCGGTCTGACCAGAATGGAGACTCGCCCCAATCGCGGGGGATAGGATGGAGGAACGACCCTTGAAGGCGGAACGATCGACCGACGGGAAAAGGAGAGGATCCAATGAACGCGGCACGGAGAAGACCGTGGGTCGAAGCCGAACGAAACGAAACGAAACGAAACGGAACGGAACGGAGCAGAAGAAACCGGATGCCGTGAGAAATACCGGAGGGCTAAAGGTAAGGAACGAGGAGGAGAATGATGGCCCGCGGATGAAGAAAATGAGGAAGAACAAACGAAACAACCGTGAGTGGGGAAAAAGACGGTTAAAGAGTAATAGAATTGAAGAGACGGGAGAGAAGAGACCGAGCTCAACCAGAGACCAGCCAGCCAGTCCTCTCTCCGTGCGCTTGGTCCTCGCTGATAGAAAGAGAGATCCTGGAAGAGGTCGTGACGTTATCGCGACGGTATTAACTCGAATCGAGCTTCCGTTAGGTCGAACCGCAATCAGCTACAACGAGCCAAGTCGACGGAGCGTAATCTTTCTTCTCGGTGGCCCCCTCGTTCCCCGCTTCGTCCGCCTCTAGCTTCGATATCCCGCCATTATGCGCTACGGAGTAGCCTCGCGGAATGGAGCAACGGACCAGGTGCCAGATGAAGGAGAAACTGAAAGGAAAGATGGCGGAATGAGAGACGTGGACAGGGCCGAGCCACGGATGACACTATCACCGATACCCCGGCCTCGGGAACCCTGCAGCTCCGTTGATCCACCGGAATCGTATCTATTTGGAGTATCTAGCTATCCGACGGGTATCTTCATTTTCCCCGAAGCCGGACTTTATCCGCGATCTAACCAGGCCCTCGCTCGCTCTTACCGGATTCTGTTTTCGCAGGGCACAATCTGTCAGGACCCGGCCAAATCAAATCGAACGCAGCTCTTTTTTCCCCGGCGGACGATTGTAAAGGCGCGCCAGACGGTCCTGGCACGGGCTCCCGTCGGACTTATGGCCGGCCGAACAATAAGCCTGACGTCCGGGAACGCTCGGGAGCAACGATTCGTTTTGTGCAAAACGCGGCGCGGCGGTTCCGGCGGTGTTCGGCAGATTCTGTGTCCTGTCGACGAATTTCAACCGCACACGATCGTTTTCGGTGTGAATATACCGTGTAACCCGACCGCGCGAGCGTTGCTTTAATCGCTTCGAAATGATCAATTTCGAAGTTTGATCGGCGCCGTCGCATGCGAATCGCATAATTTCTCGGCCACAAACGCTAGCAGAGCACCGTTGAAGATGAACAATAATGATGTGCCCGCGACTTTCACCGTAATACGCTGTGTAATGTGTCTTGTAGCGTGAGTCCTACGAGAGAAACTGGTTTACACGTTTAGTATCTCAGACATGAAAATACTGGAAACTGTGATTAACATAGGGAAATTTTATATAACGTCATTTATTACACGAATACGACAGCAGCAAATGTAGCTTGAATGAAGATACAAATTATTTTTATGTAGATCAATTCTCTAACAATCAATTACATTGTTAAGAAAACAATTTGCAAGATATTTTGAAGTACTTATGTTAACTCCTTACAAGTTGTATATAACTTCATCGAAATAGAATCGATTTTCAAGTTTTAAATAAAGTGTGGATAGTCTTGAATCAGAGAGATTTCTAAAACTGTTTTACATTTATCTATCGGTTAATTGAAAGATTGACTGCGTCCATGCATTAACACTAAACGTACCATCGTCGGTGAAACGACCGGTTTCTGGTTTTTCATTTTACAATTATTGAAATTATAATGATGCATTTTTGTACCCAAGCACACGTTATAATAAAAATCACAGAAAGTCTATATAAAATTTAATGATGTAATTTTTATAAAGCAAAGCATGCCAGCCATTTTTACAGCTCGGTAGGTTCAGTGTTAATTACAAAATTCGCCGTTGATAAAATTCATTATTCTTGCCTATGTCAGTGGTACACATTTAAAGTCCGCGTTGTGCCGGCAGTGTTTACCGTCATAGAAACAAATTCGTAATCACTCCACGGAATGTAAATGCGCCTCTCCGACAAAGTAAAATAATTATGAAAATATTTCGCGGGTATCCGTAAGGTCAGCAGCGAGCTGCGGCAGGATTAAAGATTTTTTCGTGATCTACGGTGCCGACCCTTCCTCCGGCTTCGTTGGATAATCGCTTTGCATTCGTCTAGCTTATACAAACACAATACGCCGTATCAAAGCGGAGGGAGCAGAATTAAGGCGCATTTCTCTTACGCGGCAGAAATCCGCGCTCGGCTCTCGTGAAAGAAACGCGACTCCGCTGTTTTCATCGACGATCACTGCAGAGACATGTGTCGAAATTGTATAAATCGTTGGATCCGGCAGAGGGAAAAAAAAAAGATGTGCAACCCGAAGGAAATATGGACGCGCGGCGTTTCAGCTAAATTGAACTTTGATGAAGAATCCGTCTGTGACTATGAATGGCTACGCACGCTTCGGTGTTCAACAGTCACTGGTTATCGATTCTGGTATTCCCGCTGCATCGAGCGATTTTCAGACACAAAGAACGAAAATGAAGAGGAATATCCCCGACAAAATTGTGACATTCCAATGCCACGGGGGCTACCTCTAATCCTTTATCTTCGTCGATCTTCTCGTAATCCAATCGGGGAAGATGAGTTAACGTGTCGTTCCCGTTCACCAACACTTTTCCATCATCTTTCGTTTGCTTGTTTATACAGCCACGTCGGTCGAAAACACGAAAATACAAACGTTTTTTACGGTATTCGATAAATTTACATTCTTTGTAAACTTTCTGTGTACTGTGAATGTAAATCCATGTAAAAATATTCAGAGAACAGGAATTGAAGTAAAAAACGTGGAAAAGTGTCAAAATGAAAGTAGGTACTCGGATTACTACCATAAGGGTTAGGTGCACTATGAACGATATTATACATTATTAATAGACTGCGGATTTTATGGATTTATGACAAAAATGGGTGTGTGTAATTTGAAAAGAACTTTAGAACTAAATTCATATTTCACTACAATGTCCTGCAATTAATGGAAACAATTTATAATTTTTAGATCTAACGATTACAAGACATTTGAATTTAGAATACATTTCTGGATAATTTAATATTCTGTTAAGAAAATCTGTCCAACAATTTGAAAATGGCGCTGCTTGGAATAGTCTGATTTTTTAGATCTAACGATTAAAAGACATTTGAATTTAGAATTCATTTCTGGATAATTTAATATTCTGTTAAGAAAATCTGTATCACAATTTGAAAATGGCGCTGCTTGGACTAGTCTGAATTGTTTAATTCTTCTTCCGTTGTTCAATAGAATAGGTGTATTTCGCACCATCGAGAATGAAACTGAACATTAATTTCCCTTATTCTGTATAATTACATTCTTTACAATTTGGAACTTGCTATAATTCTGCTATTTTTCCATTACAAGATCGTGCATCTTCGCAATCATCTTCTGCTCGACAGAAATCTATAAATTAATTTAATACCACATTGTATATTGCATAGTGTAAAAACAATATTTTTTATTTAATTCGATTAATAACGTCAACCTTGATTTAATTCACGGGAGACAAATGCTGTCAAATGTTCTGAATTGAAGCTTTCATTTTTGAAAGATCGATTTTTAATCTCGATACATGAAAGAAAGTGGCTAACTGAAAAATGAATCATTCGCGCAAACGCTGAAAATAACTGTACCATTTGGTCCCTTTTGTATCGTTTACAAACAATTTGTAATAGCGTTCACAGATAAGTCTTTGAAAAACGATCACGTAATAATACATACAGCGTACAGGAGCACACAGAGAAATAGTTGCACAGTGGATGTTTGTTTAATGATAAAAACTGACGAGCCCTGTTCAAGTAAGAGAAATTGACTTCGGTTGAGATAAAAAGTGAAACAAGATTTCTCGGTGTCGGATACCTTCGTGAATCATGAAACCTTGCAGCCTGTAGCTTCCACGCTCGTAAAATATCAAGTGAATTCTTGAAAGTCTTTTTTCCTGCATTAAACCTTGGATAGGCGTGCGTGTGCGAGCGAAGGACACGTTTTATTGCAGATGAGGAAGACGATGGAAAGGAACAATTTTTCTGGAGCCAGACGACCAGCGAAAACCCGAGCGGCCAAGAGCGGAAACCACTCTGCGGATTGAGCTAGTTCCTTAAAATAAAAAAAAGAACAGCCACGGGGAGGGATAACGGTGAGAGCGGCGGACGGAGAACGGGAAGTTAGTCAGCAAGTTTTAGCCGTCGCAGGTGCGGTAAACAATCCCTGTTTCGCCTTAATTCTACCGGAAAAATGCACATTTTCGGCGACGTTCACCTTCGCCTTTCTCCTCCTCTTAACGATCTGTTGCCCCTCGCGTTTCGCCGTTCATTGGAAAAGCATCAGCGGCCAACCGCGAAATATCGATTCAGACATTTCTGTAATTCAATCGCTCATTTTGTGAGTCAAATTCGATTCGCTCCGGCGAGTTTTATCGATGTATTTTATGAATTGTGTCGAATTATTTGTTCTCGACGTAACGCGGCTCGTCGGTTCTCACATATCGTCTCCTTCGAGGCGAGGTCGTGTAACATTGAAATATTTGTTAAAACTTTTTAGTATAAAAATAAGCAAAATGAAAAATTCTAAAGATTTTAAAGTCTTTTAATGGTATTATTGAATCTGAATTACTGGAATATTCTTATTATTAGTATTACTACATACAACATTGGTTTAAATTTTTGCTTCTTTGTTTATTTCCTCAAAAAACAAATCCTGTGAAGGTCATTTATGATTTTTTCAAGGTCACAGCGTTTTCTTTGCGCATTAACGTGTATTTTTTATAACGGTGGTCGGCATTAGGATCAGTTCATAACCTACACACGACGACCTCGAAGTGACCTTGAAGGCAAAAAATCAGCCCTTTGAAATATTGTTACACGTTATTTTGTAAATGCAAACGTAATATTATTTTCGTGAAACTGTAAGTTTCAAAAATGTCTATCTATCTAAAATGTATACTTCTATTTTTCTAAATGAACGTTTTTACAAATTGTACAAGTGTTTGCGTACGCGTAGACATCCACGGCACGTAACCTATTTCCTCGACGAAAAAGGAGTTTCGAGAGTAGACTCGACGGACGTTAATAGCACAATTCCAACCGAGAAAGTCCAGTAAAATAAAATTGCGTGCATGATGAAGACAATTCTCTGGCACGAGGTTCTCTTCCCTCGATGCGGAGAGATCTACCGACGCGAACGAAGCGATTATCTATGCAACTAAAGGAGAAAATCGGAAAAAGTAATCGCCGTCTCCGGCGTTATGACCTTGTGAAATATCGACTCGGCGTAAGTATAATGAAGACACTTTTCAGAGCACTAATCCTTTCAGACGTTCCCGGTAATGATACCTTCTTTTATTAAAGTGGACCGAATTCCTTCGGGGAACTTTCCGCCAAGTTTCGCGTCCCCAGGGACTCCATCATTAGACCTGCAAAATATTTGATTCCTGCGGACAGTTAATTGAACAAATATAATCTGGTTAATTACAGATCTCGCCTGGTTGTTGCGCGGCGTCCTTTGATCCACCGAGGAGTTAGTTATTCGAAATTAACGTCAGGATGTACGTCTAACTGCACTGAAATAAAAACCCACGTTCCTGCACACTTGTGGCTTTACCTTTGACCGAGCCGAGCTCGCGCGCGCGCGCGCGTGTGGGTGTGTGTGTGTTACAGAGTGTAAAAAAATCACTTGGTAATCAATGGTCTTTATGGTCGCTAGTAACGAATCTTACGCGAAAAATACGAAATTAAAAATGCCACAGTGAATCCAAAACGGATTTGAATACTACATTTCCCTTTCTCGTGAAATTGTTGATATATGATGTATAATTCCAAAAAGTAGTAAAATTCGACACATTTCCAAGCTCGAAACCTCTGCTTTTGTGCATGATACAGCAACCTTGAAATTGAAGATTGTTCTTTGGTGCTGTTGGCTTTTTTTGGAAAAATTTTCCTCGTGACTGAACCACCGCAGATTCAAAGATTGAATCTTCTTCTTTACAAGGAATGTTTAAAACTTGTTGAACGATTTTTTCTAGTGGATTTACGAGCTTTGTCCCTCGTGTTTGTTCTATAAAACTGCCAAAAAGTCGTAGATTAAGGTTTAAACAGTCGTTGTAAATTTAATATTCAAATTTGTAATAGATTCATGCAGAAAAAATTTGTTGATGCTTTTGTATTTCCGAACAGAAATGTATTTTCAGTTTTTCATCTCCTTTATCATGCACATACAGGGTGGTCCACGCAACTTGTACACCTATAATAACTTCCAAAGTATGCGTTGCACAAAAAAGTTTTGTATACAGAAGTCGCATGGTCTGAATGGATACATTATGTAGTGTATGTATTTTTTTT